>JAGFPH010002051.1:170516-195566 GCA_018207615.1 Philaenus spumarius
TTTTAAAGTGTTTTACGTGTGTTTTTTAAATGTGTTTTTTAAGTGTGTAATGTAGGTATTGCGACGTGAGAATTCTTTGACAATGACATTTGTGGTGTCGAAACCGCGGTCAGATGTATTCTGAGCCAAAAACGGACTGTTTGAAGGTTAGTAAAAATAATAAATATCAAAATTATTGGTTCTATGTTGATCTTCGTGCTCTAAGCTTCCCATTTTAGTTCTCGGAGATTTAAAAGAAAATTCTATTCTTATTTCTGATACTGTAAGCTTGAATATTTGTGTTAAAAGTGAAACGATCACTGTTCATTTTAACAAATAAGATGATGATAGGCCTATATATGTAGATGGAAGTGGCATTTTTATTTTTTTTAATAGCTGTAAGAATCTATTAGTTTTAAGTCATGTATTAGAATAGATAAACTGCTACCATAATTTAGTAACAGATTGAAAGTGGCAAAGTAAACGGTTTTTAAATGATCTTATATGTTTACTTTTAAAATTTCTTATTAAAACTGTTACTGTAATCAGATTATCTGTTAGATGAGTATTATGTTAGGACCATTAAAAATTCCTGCCTATATTTATATCTAAAACCATAGTTAATCTATAAGTTAACAAGTAATTAACATAATGATGTAATCTACCAATATACTTTTTGTCAACATTAAGTTGAATTACAAACAAAAGTCTAACATATGGTATTGTAAACAACCTTGAGTTTAGGAATTAGCATCCTACAGTAAAGTGAAAAGTGACTAAATGTTTCAAGCTTTTAATCACATTAGATCTATACATTCCTCCTGTTTTTTACTTTCTCCCCCTATACCATAGTATATGGAGAAAGTATTGTATTCGTCAAAATTTTCGAGTTTGAGTTTTTGGTGGAAATATCCGTTTTGGGTCCCCCTGAACCTAAAAAAGTGGTTTTCGGAGTGATGTCTGTGTGTGTGTCTGTGTGTCTGTGTGTCTGTGTGTCTGTGTGTCTGTGTGGATGTTATCAGACCTAGAGCCTAAACCAGTAGTCCGATTTTGATGAAATTTGGTATGGAGGTATTAATCCACGGTATCTCCAGGCATTTTTTTCATTTTTGTGAATTTTTTATTTTTAAGGGTAATTTTCCCATAAAAACCCTTAAAATATCGGAAAAATCAACTTTTCTCAAAAACGGCTCTAACGATTTTGATTAAAATTTTATAGTTTATTAGGGACCTAAAGTACTATAAACTGTAAAATTTTGATCAAAATCGTTCGAGCCGTTTTTGAGAAAAGTTGGTTTTTCCGTTATTTTAAGGGTTTTTATGGGAAAATTACTCTTAAAAATAAAAAATTAAGTTCCTATAATGAGGGAGAAAGTATGTGTCAGTTTCCTGATACCGTTTATTGCTGTTGGGAAAGTACATTTTGATTTTGATTCACCTTTCACCAATTTCCAATTTATGTTTCTTGTTAGTTATTTAAAAAAAAATACCATTAGTTTAAGAGCAATCTGATTGATTTCTTAAAACGTATACACAGAGTGATACAAAAACCTGGCCACCCCTTTATAAAAAAAAAATATTAAATACAAAATTTGTTCATTTTAAATAGACTTTTAAAACGAAATGCCACATGTAATGACCTACCTTGCCATTTTAAATTTTTGAGTTACAAACATTTTGATTTTTTCGAAATTGATATCGAGGCGTGGTAAAACCAAATACTCCCAAATATTGTTTGAAAGCTTATTTAATTCTGAATCCAAAAAGAATAATAATTAATATTTTTTTAAAAATGTACAGCAAAATGTTGTAAAATCGAAAAACAAGATTTTGTTGGTTTTTTGCCGCAATTTTTATTTGGTTAAAGATATGGATGTGCAAATTTCACAGTTGGTTTTCTCATGAGATTCTATATCGAAATGATGTATCACATGACTACCTTCCCATTTAAAAAAACACAGTTACATTGAAGATGGTAGATAATTTTTTTTGAAATCATAGTAAAATTGTTTTACAAAATTGAATAGGTTCCTGAAAGTACAGAGTTAATATGTGCAACAATTTTTAAGTTATTAAGGGGTGGCCGGACTTTTGTATCACTCTGTATAATGAAATTAAAATAATATAAAATTAATATAATATAAAATAAAAACATTATAAATAAAATTAAGCTGCAATAAAAATAAAATTTTATGTTACGTTAATTTTAATTTATATTATCATTTTAAACCTGGAGCTTCCAATTTACACTACAATGACAAGTTTTATTGAATTTTTTTATTTAATCTAAACTATATAGGTTTAGTTTTGTGATTTTTTTTAAATTCATTCTGAATTAGGTAAAAAAAATTCCAAAAAGTTTAAAAATAAATATTTATGAAACTACTAAAACCTTATTCTTGCATGTGTAAAAAGTCAAAAATGAGGAAAAAAATTGACAAAAGTTTTTGTAAAAATTTAACATATAGTGAATTGTGTAAACGATAACATTGAAAGTTTTCTGACCTATGGCATTGTATAATGGTAAGCCTGTTTTACAATCCCAAACAACGGTTGTCTCTCTTTGGTTAGTTATTCCAACAGCAGCTACATCTGATAAGTTAATGTCTTGCTCTTTCAACAACTCGGATGTTTTGTTTATACATTCTTTGACTGCTTCCAATATTTCCATAGGATCTTGTTCTACCCAACCTTCACGTGGCGTCAGTTGTTTTATTGGTATTTGGTGTGACGCCACAAGGCGAGAAGTTTGAGGCGAAAATACCTAAGACAAAATAATATTATTTGTGTGTGTTTTTGTACAGTTTTCTGCTGATATTAATTCAAAACTTATTTAGATGGGGGTTTTTTACAACAAATTGTGATAGTCCTAGGTATGATAAAAATTTATAATCAAATTAAATTAAAATAATTCGACCACGCAGCTGAACAGCTGACGTGAGTTGAGCAAATTTCCAAAATTAAGTTTAAAATTTAGGGTTTCAACCAACAATTTGGAAAAATAGGTCTATTCACGACGGTGCTGAATAGCTACAAAATGGTTTGCACGCCATTCCGCATATTTGGAGTATTGTCAATACACAATGCATTGCGTGCTTCGCACGCAAACCCCCGTATTGGGAGTATCTTCAATACATGATTCATTGCGTGCTTCGCACGCCAACCCCACGGTAGAATCCACCACATGGCTTTGAACCGGGTACTTCTATGGTGTATTATGTTTTGATCGATTTTGGGCGAACCAATAGTTACTTACGGTCAAAAACGTGCTTCCGATCGTTGGATTATTTTGGCTAACGAACTCGTCCGAGCGACTTAGACAACCAACATGTGTACCAAATTTGAACGAAGTCGGACTTAAAATGCGGCCGCTAGAGTACGAACACATATGTACATATATATATGATTTTTAATGACACCCCAAAACGTGTTCTGAGGCCCATGATCAGAGCTCATTTGCTACTCCCGACCTTGGGTCTTACCATAAGGAAATTCGCTAATAAGATATTTTGTCACCTTTTAATTAAAGTTAACCTTTTTGTACACAATAGTGCAATAATTTCATGGTTACGTAGTTTTAAGTTGCAACATTTTTACTGTGGGCGGCAACAGTTGTGTTTTGCTAGTGTAAGCCTCAACAGAAACCTAGCGATTTGTGATACTAGAGATTTTTCAGACAGTATAATTATTGATTTTTAAATATAAATATTTTATTTATTACTGTATGAGAAGTTAATAGATGGCCACCTGTCTAGTGTTTAAGAAAAGATTTCTGGATATCATTACATTGTGAAAAGGAAACGATTGAATTTTATAATATGCTGTTTAAAAATAAATAATGGAAGCAATGCCTTACTTACCTTATATAAATAAACAAAAATATAAATTTAATTAACTTCTGTTTAGTATATTGTAACTTTAACTTAAAAATTCAATTAAATACAATTCTTCATAATTGAACCAAAGTTTTCGTGAATAATTATTATTTTAGTTTTAAAATGTATCATATTATGTCTTCAAAATGTTTTCTTCTTTTTTTTAAGTGTATGTGATGAAATAGTAATTTTGTTTTCAAACATTTTCACTTTTAGTAAAATACATCAACCAAAAGGGAGGAACTCACAAAAGCAAGTTATGAGGAAATTGAGCAGTTAGTTGGAAAGTAGTCCAACATTTTAATACTATTTTATGTATAATTCCTTCATAATTGATTTCTTTTAATCTGTTCTACTATTTTGAAAGATTTTGAACAAAGCAAAATACTGGGACTCGTTTCAAAAGCAAATATACAATTTTGAAATTTAAATCACTCAAATTTGAAACGTCCTTCAAACTACAAAAATATTATTTAACTTTTTAACTACTTACCAAAAATCTCGCACTGCTCGTGCCTTCATCGATAGCCCCCACCAGAGGGCCCGGCATTTTGCTACTTTATCTGTAACATACGATTTTATAACGGAAGAATTAATAAGTAGTTTTGACATACCATTTAGAAAATATTGAAGTCAAAACAACATTTTTACCATGTAGGTAATACTAATATAAAGGATTGTTACAAGTTTTGTATAATTTCGTTTAGTAATTTTTTAGATATGAATAAAAACCCTATTTTGGTCACAGCAGGACAATCGAAATGATTTTAGACAAACTAACAGTGATTTGGTGTTTGCTTTGGATCCAGGAACAATCCCAAAACATATGTGACAAGAGTTACGAAACACCCTGTATAAAGTGACTTGTATGCCAAAAATCATGAAAATTTAAATTTTAGTTTTTAAAGGTTGACTCGAGCGTCTTTTGTTTCAAGCTTGTCTTCAAACCAGATGTAGACAGAGCAAGGCTGTAGCCAGGAAAAATTTTCGGGAGGGGGGGTCAGGTCAGAACCGGGGATTTGAATTTAAACCCTTTTAACACATTCACTGGTAAGGATGCACATGTGAGCTTGACACTGAACATTAGAAGCAGTTGACGCACAGTGCATTGCAAGCCAACCCCATATTGGGAGTACTTTCAATACACAATACATTGCTTGCTTCGCACGCCAACCTCCGTATTGGAAGAATTTTCAATGCACAGAGCATTGCCAACTCCCGTATTGGGAGTATTTTCAATACACAATGCATTGCATGTTTTGTAAAGTATTTTTGTTGAACCTTCATAGTTTTCTCTGTTGTGTTGTCTATTTTATAATTTAATTTGCAATTTTTAAACCTAGTATTAATTTTTACTACTAAATTTCGGGGGAGGTTTGACCCCCTAACCCCCTCCCTCTGGCTACGGCCTTGAGAGAGAGGTTTATTAATACTGTATAAATAAATTTATAAGAATTTAATGTGTAAAATTGAAAGTAAAAGTATCAAGTTGCCTATAAATGATTCTTAATGCTAGACCTGTTATTTGAAAGGTAAACTGATTACATTAAGTTTAGTCAGAATTTTTCTGGTTATGTTTATGTTAGGTAGGCTCAGGAAACTTAATATTATTAAAATATTTAATCATTCAGTACTAACCTTTTATTAACAGTGTAGAACAGTAGTCATAAAATTGTATGCCTAACTATTTTCAAACATTTTTCAATGTCATTGTGCAAAAAGACAATGACAAGACAAAAAAACAATGGTTACCTCATTTGTGTAATAAAGATGCCTTTATTAGCTATAATTACTATGAAGGTTCTGTGTAATAGTTTGTTCTATTGTATGTGAATGTAAAGATGACTGCGTATTGTCCCTATAAGGACTAAAGATTTTCTTTCTAAAAAAGTATGTATGTAACTCGTAGAAATATATTGGGCATGTTTAGCTTTTTATATGCCGAACTGACAACAGTTAAACTAGTGGGAGTCTACTAGTTGTGGGCTTAAATTTCTTTTTCAGTTGTATCAAATAAAACTTTTGGTCCATAAAAATATCTATTGGTATACTTTTACTAAACAATTTCGACACCATGTAGTTCGGCAATTTGTTTTGTTTCTACTTTTGTGAAAAGAATGGCAGTTAGTTTTTACAAACATTTATAGTTTTATAGGTTCTCAAAGAAAGCCATTAAAACAAATTTGCATCCCAAATGCTAGTGTAAAATATTTTTTTACGTTTTAAGGGTAGGCCCTACCAAACTTTACTCTTGAATTCCGACAATTTGAATTCATGTGGGTTATTAAGCTTCATAATAATGTTTTATTTATGTGACAGATGAAGACACAAACAAGTAGTCCTGTAAAGACTCTTTTTCTGTGATTTACAAAACCCTAAATTTATCAAAAAGATAGTTCTGAATTTGAACAAGCACAATTCCAGCATCCTTAATTCGTTTAGGTGTTTTATCAGTTAAGTGATATTTGCAAAGTAAAGCCTATTTGCAGAAGGTAATGTTTTGATTAATTTAGAGCAATCACTTTTTGTTTGGAATTTATTTTAATTTGGAAAAAAAATGTACGCCTACACTATCAACAAATTTAGATAAATCGAAAAACCAATATAGGCAGTTGTTGAATAATTTGAATCATAAATTAATTGCTAGTAGAATGTTTATCACTGACCTAACACGCTTGGCACTAGAATGTAGCAAGAATCACACACACTATCACTATACAAGAGCTTTGCTTAGACTGCACACAATTCATGAATTCCACGTGCGTCTGTCCAGTCAGCTGTTTGTTGTAGTGGAAACCTTGAAATTAACAGAATTAACATTCTTTGATACCTTCACATCCTCTTTTCCTCTCCTGGTGTGTCTGGTTTTCACTGCCTACCCTCTCTCCAGTTGTGTCTTAAGAAAGTAGGTTAACATATCAACTTGTTCAGTTGCATAATTAATATTCACTAAAGCAGTCAAATGATTTCTACATCATACATGTTTTTCTGTATAGTAAGCCAACGTGAAAAATCACAGACGGATTAATTTGATACACATCAGAAGTACATAATTCAAAAAAAAACTAAATAAAAATAACAGCCTTTATCTAGGCCTAACTAACGGGGATTTTTTACAATTATAACGGTTATAAAACTTTAGGCCTATTTGTTAAAATGTTGTATTTATATATACATTATTATAAATAAAGATAAAATATTATCTTTTAATTGCTTTTTATTTCGTAATGATAGATCAAATGATTTAGAAGTTATTAATATTATAATGAAGAAATTAATAATGGATTATGTGTATATGTTATACGAAGATGTACAAATGTTTGCCAAGTTAAATGAATGAGTTTTTTTTTTTTTTAATTTGTATAAATAAATATATTAATAAAAAAAGTTGTATTTATATTCATTCTATAACCTCAACGCAAATCTTATAACGTATTATAGCCTGCATTAGTTATTTAACTCGTATTTTAAAAAAATCAACTTCACAAGACTTATATTATTGATTGAAGTTGTAAACACAACCCCAAAGTATAATCTATGCTAGGTTTTGTTTAAATATTACAGATGATGGGTGGATTCAGCTGTTATATTATATTGTTACTCACGTACGGACGTACACTCACTTTTATTGGCGTTGATAATAGTGTACCATATTCTTAATTTTGCTTGTATTGATTCCTAAATAGGTAAATAAATACATGCAATTAATTTTAAAAATACAGAATTAAATTATAAATGAATAAAATGCTTATTTTCCACATTTTTGTTAAGCATTAGTTCTTTAACTCATATTAAAAAAAAAATCAACTTCACAAGACTTATATTATTGATTGAAGTTGTAAACACAATCCCAAAGTATGATCTATGCTAGGTTTTGTTTAAATATTACAGATGATGGGTGGCTGTTATATTATATTGTTACTCACGTGCGGACGTACGCTCACTTTTATTGGAGTTGATAATAGTGTACCATATTCTTAATTTTGCTTGTATTGATTGCCAAATAGGTTAATAACTACATGTAATTAATTTTAAAAATACAGTATTAAATTATAAATGAATAAAATGCTTATTTTCCACATTTTTGTTAAGCATTAGTTCTTTAACTCATATTAAAAAAAATCAACTTCACAAGACTTATACTATTGATTGAAGTTGTAAACACAACCCCAAAGTATAATCTATGCTAGGTTTTGTTTAAATATTACAGATGATGGGTGGATTCAGCTGTTATATTATATTGTTACTCACGTACGGACGTACACTCACTTTTATTGGCGTTGATAATAGTGTACCATATTCTTAATTTTGCTTGTATTGATTGGTAAATAACTGCATGCAATTAATTTTAAAAATACAGTATTAAATTATAAATGAATAAAATGCACATTTTCCACATTTTTGTTGAGCACGTTTATATTATGTCATTTATAAACAGATAATGTTTGTGGCATATTCGGTGTAACCACAAACACTAATGCATTCATTTTAGAACCATCTTTCGTCAATGTGTAATCGTAATTATAAACATTTGTTTATTTTATGGGAACAAAATTAAATATATTTGAAGATTTCTAAAACAAATCAGTAGTAGCATTCTCAAAACTAATCCAAGGAAATATGATTTGGATAATGCCCTATAATAATTTACAACAAAATGTCTCTCTTTATTTTATTTTTAGAAGTTATCAAATAATTAGTATATTTGACTTATGCACAGGCGGAGGATTTATATATTCTCCCAGGGTGAAAGAATTATTCAAATTGGTTGAATGCTTTCTGAAATAACTATGATGATTGAGGGCTATTCATTAACATTTCAAGATCATCCTTCGAAACTTTTAGTTCATTTTGTTATTTCAAATGAATATAAAATAAAATATTTTAGTTTAGTAGTAGATGTAGGATATATCAATGAAATCTCCCGTGATATAGTGGCAATTATTAAGAACCTTGAGTGCCAATAGTTGGGTTTGATTCCCAATGTAGCTTATCAAGCTATGGCACTCTACCGCACTATATTATGTTTGAAATGGGCGTGTATATATATATATATATATCAAACAAATCAGGTTAAGTGGAAAAGTATGGACTATTATGGAGAATAGTCAGCCCGGTTGGTTGCCGCCAAATCCAGCTTAGCGTGGCAGCCGTTAGGCAGCGCTGACTGAAAATGTTCACCCGTCTGTGACTTATCAATCCTCCGCGCCAGGAGTGAAGGAGACAGAGAATGGCTCCTTTTTTTTAAAAAGATTATTGAATCTTTAAAAATAATTATGCTATAACAACTTAAAAGATTTTTGAAAATAATAAACCTTGATGTTTGATGTTTATATAGTTGCAGTCTATCTTTCCCTTTTATATGTGATAAATTAGTTTAAACTTAAAGCTTGCATGTTCTTTTGAGTGTGATACTTCAAGCATTTTGATATTTAATTACAACGCTACCAACAGATAGTTTGGTTGTGTAAACAACGTCCTGTACTTAAATTAATTTACTTTCATTTCAGTTTAGAGTAAAAGTCAACTCATATGAAAGCGAGTGTACGAACGTACGTACGTGAGTAACATATAATATAACAGCTGATTTCACCCATCATCTGTAAACCCAGTGTAGATTATAGTTTGGGGTTATGTTTACAACTTCAATCGTTATAATTTCTTGTGAAGTTGATTTTTTTTTAATATGAGTTATAGAACTTATGAATACTATAATATACGTTATAATATTTGCTTTGAGGTTATAAACTATATATAAATACAACCTTTTAGCATCAATATATTTGTTTATACAAATTTAAATAAGAAATATGGTTAAATTTCTTACCATTCGTTTAACATCTGATTTCTCCCAACATCTGTAATACTTAAACAAACCCAGTGTAGACTATAGTTTGGGGTTATATTTAGGTAGGCCTAGATAAGTAGACCTTAATGTTGTTTGTTTTTTAAATTGTGTTTTTCTAATGTGTATCTAATTAATCAGCCTGTGATTTTTCACGGGAGTTTACAAGTAATGTCTAATTACTACCAGGTAGTAGTTACATATAAGCATAGATCATGAATAATAAATAGATCTTGCATCCATACGGGGGCTGTGTGCCGGAAAAAAGGTTGTCGCGAAAATAGTACATGATCGCGCCGCGAGGTAGCGCTAGGGAGAAATCATTGGTAGCATTGGTGTTTCATACAGCTTCCGTCGTTTCTCCAATAGATAACGCCACTATCGTCGAATTTCCAGTGGAACAAAATATTGCATTGGATCGGAGTTCTATTAGGTTATCCAAATACAATGATATAAGTAGGCTTGCCAAACGTCCCGGTTTGACCGGGACAGTCCCGGTATTTTGCTCTTGTCCCGGTGTCCCGCCCGGTTTTATCAATGTCCCGGAAAACGGCTGCAAGATGTAAAACTAAAAAGTAATGAATTTCTGTTACATTATAAGTTATAGCTATTTACAGTATATTTGAATTTAAACTATGAGTCAACTATTCAAGTCTAAAAATGAGTGGTTTGAAAGCAAAGATTAATATTGTTAACTTATTGATTGTTTTTTTAGTTTGACAAAAAAAGTTTTTTTTTATTATTTTTGTAGTTAGACAATAAGTTGTAGTTTTGCAATAAAATAATAAGTCTTAGTAATTGTTCAATTAAACGATTTTATGAAGTATTTTTAATTTAATTTTATTAACACTTCTTTCTAGATGGTAGACCAGAAAAAATATCATTAACAAGTAAAAAATATATATTTTTAAGTAGCAAAAATTTCTTTTTTATTATTAAAAGATGTGTATACAATTTAGGGTTCCAGATTCCCCCTTTTGTCCCTTGTGAGGCTTAAAAATGGCTTAAAACTCACCATTTTGCTTCTAATTTAAAAATTTCCTTATCCCGGTAAGGCCATCCCATATTAATGTGTCCCGGTTTCACTCACCAAACATATGGCAAGCCTATATATAAGACCGTGGGGGTGGGATTGCTTACAGATGGAGGGTGACATCATTGTATTTGGAACCTTTATTGTTCATGATCTATGGTGTCATCTACAGCCGACAAGTTGCGACTTCGTTTTTTTTTTTTTTAAGGGGGGGGCGCCATTCTTGCTACCTGCGGGGGTATGCCAATCCCTGTAATTACGCCACTGATAAGTACAGTTATTTAATAATTATATATCCAAGAAGTGTGAAAAATTATTATCTTTCAGTTATCAATTTTAATTTCGGAAAAAATATATTTTTCTGCGACATTATTTAAGCATTACTTAATTTTTTTACAAAGATCATCGTGTGCTCCAAACACGTTTTTATGTATAGTGCTATTTTTTTCTTATATCAGTGCCATAGTAATACTAGCCCTATTGCTTAATATCGATAAACATGAGAATCTTATCTATAAGTACTATTTATAGTAGTACTATTTATATGCAATGACTTATTCTGTCAGACAGTAACGATGATGGAACGATAAATGTTTAGTCATTTATTTTTTGCAAATTTATAGCGGTCGTTGTTGTTGAAGGGCTTAATGGTTTTACTAAGTTATGTACTCAAAATGTACACTGTGAGCAAATATATTTCCTATTGTGACCATAAATTACTTTAATTTCTATTTTGAAGTACAACTTAATACTTAAACGGGTAAAATGTAGTTAAAAATTGTTTTAGTAATTAAAAAGTATATACAGTAGAATCCCGCTGTTCCGAAATCCGCCTATTTCGAATAGAGTTCAGAAAATATACCGATTTTTTAAATATAAAAACAATAGAAATTAAAAAGACGTTCGTGAAAAAACGTACACTTATTGTTATACATATAAGTTAAATAGAGACATACATAGAGCCTAAGCTTGATGAAAATGCCTGAAACCAATTGGAATGAAAGCTGGTATTGTTTTCTTCACGTTTTCACTATGAGAAGCGGTCGACGCACAGTGCATTGCACGCCAACCCCCCGTATTGGGAGTATTTTCAATACACAATGCATTGCGTGCATCGCACGCCAATCTCCGTATTGGGCGCATTTTCAATACACAGAGCATTGCGTGCTTCGCACTCCAGCCCCCGTATTGGGAGTATTTTCAATACACAATGCATTGCTTGCATCGCACGCCAACCCCTATATTGGGAGTATTTTCAATACACAATGCATTGCGTGCATCGCACTCCAAACCCTATATTGGAAGTATTTTCAATACACAGTGCATTGCAGCTCATGCTTGAACTCTTGTAAAAAATAAAATAATTCGACCACACAGCTGGACCGCTGACGTGAGTTGAGCAAATTTCCAAAATTAAGTTTATATGCCTATGTTTTAGGGTTTCAACCAACAATTTGAGAAATAGGTCTACTGACGAAGGTGTTGAACAGCTGTTTGTGTGTACGCAATATATTAGTAGAGTTTGTTTGCGCCTAGTGGTCTCGCGAGTTTGCACCACTTGGCTTTGAACCGGGTACTTTTATGGTATTTTACGTTTTGGTCGATTTTGGGGGAACCAAGCGAGCTATAAGGTCGCGTAAAAAAAACAAAATGTGCAGAATAACATCCTACATTTATATTTTTAGAAAAAACTCAAAAAAAGTTTTATTCTCGTAGTAAAAATGTCAAAATATAGTTACTTCCTGTCAAAAAACGTACTTCCTGTGGTTGGATTTTTTTTGGCTAACGAACTCGTCCGAGCGACGTAGACAACCAACATGTGTACCAAATTTGGACCAAATCGGACTTAAAATGCGGCCGCTAGAGTGCGAACACATATATACATATATATATGAATTTTAATGACACCCCAAAACGTGTTCTGGGGACCATGATCGGTGCTCATCTGCTACTCCCGACCTTGGGTCTCACCATAAGAGCCACTGCAATAGCTCATTTTTCCTATAGAAATTCGCTAATAATGGAAAGTAATTTGCAAGCTGGATCCGAAATTTTATAAAGAATATTCTTTTTTTTTCAGCACTGAATTACAAAAGATGAATTATAAAATGGTTTGAAATGAGGCAATGTCAAAGCGCTCAGCTGCAAAAAATTGCACTGTTTCGATACGGTTATAGAGAGAAGCGCTTGCGTTTCCGGTTGTTTTCTCATTTACTGGAGCAGACCCTTAACAAGTCAATACGTTGATATTATTAATGAAATCCGCCTATTCCGAATTCCCGCCAAACCGAACAGTGTTCGGTCCCAATTAGTTCGGATCAGCGGGACTCTACTGTAATAGTACAGTACCTTATATTGTTCCGTCAGAGACCTCTTTTCCTTTAATTAATGACGCGTTTCGAGATGTCTGTCTTTTCATCAGAATCTCTCGTTGAGTGTAGATCGTCAAAACATTAAGTAAAAAGTAAAAACACACAAACACATAAAACAACAACAGGTTAATAGGTTCAAACACAGTTAATAGGTGTACACCTTATCCGGATGTCGACTGCTTTGTACGTTATCTGTGCGCACTCTGAACTATTGTTTGCCGCGGGCTTCCTGGATTTTTATCGCTGTGTCGTATAGTGTGTTTGAGTCGAAATTTAATTGGTCATTTAATAATTGGTGTTCATTGTTTTTGTTTTCTACTTTAAATGCCTTATAAATTTCAAACTCTTCCGCAGCGTTCATAAATTTTCCTTTACTACAAATCTTTATTAATTTAAGTTTTTGCCGAAGTCGGTGTAACTGTGGTTTTCGTCAATTAAATATCGCGCGTAATAGTGCAGTCATTGAAGCGTTATTGCTCCGAATGTTTTTACTGTGAACCGATTTGCATGAAATTTTGGAATTAGGCTCATCTTACCCTTAACTTAAAAAGTGAAAATGATCTGAACTCCGCACCCACCCTGGAGGTGGTTGCCACCCCTTCTCGGTGGTGTAATTTTTTTTCAAAATAACCTCAGATATCGATAGAAGGCCTAATTTTAAGAAAAAAAAACTTCTATAAAGTTATTCAAAAAACCCAATACTTTTCAAGTTATTGGCAATTGAAAATTCAGAATTTTTTCACGTTTTTCATCGGTTTTTTGCAAATATCTCCAATAATATGCATTTTAACAAAAATGTTATGATGAACAAAATTGTAGCAGGTAAAAACTGAACAAATCGGTTTTTTATAAAGTGTTCTAAGTGCAATATTAAGCGAGATATTAAAGATCAAAGCCGTTTTTTATTTTGTCTGAAATTTAATCGATGTGTTCAATGCCATCTAGTGGCGAGAAGATATATTTTATGCATTCTAATGAAATAGGGTTTTGTAGTGCTTGAAATAAGCTTTAAAATGAGCACTGTTAAAAGTCTTTTGCACGTAAAATGAGTGAGCTGTATTGCAAATAAGAGGAACATCTAATGTTTTTTTTCTGAAATCAATAGGTTTCATAAGTGCCATTTCCATCAAAATTAAAATTAATCGTATTCCGTCTATAATTAACTTTAATATAAAGAGTTTGATGGATTCAAGCAGTTTGGCTGCTTTACGACACATATTTTTCAAAAAAATCACGATTTTAAGAAGAAAAAAATTTTGAATTTTTAAAAAAACCCACCTTCTTTTCATAATATGTCACAAATGATGAAAGCTACGTACAAAAGTATAATGATGAAAAATGTAGGTTTTTTTCTGACAAAAATTTTTTTTTTCTGTCACAAAAATTGACGGAGATATGATTGTTTAAAGAGCGCGCGGCAGCGCAATCACAGTCTCTTTTGAGCCCTTTGACCCCATCACCGTTTTAAAATAAAAGATTGTTCACTATATATTGTAATGAAAAAAGTTGTAGCTCTTTTAATTACCTTTAAAATGGTTTTTTGTAAGTTGTGATAGCATCAAAATTGAAGGAGTTATGGTCCAAAAACTAGTCGTATTTTTTTCTACTTAGTAAACTGAAAATTTCGGAATGTGAATATTTGGAGCAAAGTGAAAGTACACAGTAATAGAGACCCAAAACTATTGTCTTATGTATATGCATACATATTATGGCACATATATTTTGGAAACGTAGGCATGAATACATACCATCGTTCATATATGTATATATAACACATTTGAGTGAAGGTAAGTATGTGTATTGCTCGGAGGGGCCAACCACGAAAAAGCCAGTTGATCAGCTGTGCGTGCTCCGTTTATTCGTTTCGAATTTCTTAAATAAGTTTGTAAGTTTACATTGTATTCAATAAATGGTGATTTCTTACTCTACAATTAAATTATTTTTAAATGTGTAATCATATATATTTACTGTTTTAATTTAGGGTTAGTTTTAAGGGTTGAAAAGCTTGAGAATATGATAATCATTTTCGAGAATGTGGAATAACATTTAAATCCTTTTTATTTCATCAAAAGAAATTTTTTTTAACAATTTTTTTTTCAAGGGGTTGTTTTTAAGGGTCGAAAGGGGGTTAAAAATTTGATAATTAAGATAGAGAACATAAAATATTATTTACTCTATACTTAAATCTTTTTATGTCATACCAAACTAATTTTTTGTGATTTTTTCAATTTAGGGGTTGTTTGTAAGGGTTGTAAGATTTTCAAGGGGTTGAAAATGATTTTAATATGAGGTAATTGTGTCAGAAAACACTTTACAATTTCACCCCTTAATATTAAACACGTTTTCTAGCGATAAAATGGCTCAATGTCAATTTTTCCATTAAGGGGTTGTTTACACCCCTTAAAAATAATAGGCGGAGATCAGATCATTTTCACTTTTGAAGTTAAGGGTAAGATGAGCCTAATTCCAAAATTTCATGCAAATCGATTCACAGTAAAAAAATTCGGAGGTAAGACCCTATTTTTCGCTTCAATGACTGCACTATAATTGCACTTGTTATCTGAAATAGTTTTTTTTTTTACAGATACTCTTTAAAACGTACCTTAAACGCTCTTCCCATTTGGCCAATGTAGAGTGATAGGTTGGCCAGTTGGCGGTGCCAGCAGGAAGGCAACTACTACCCTTTTGCGGAAACAGACTCATAACTCGGCATTACTTAAAACATTTCTCATTCCTTATCTTTCGGTTTCTAGTTTTAAAATCCTACTATGTAAATATAATTGTTGTTGACTAAACTATTCGTAGGTAAATATAAATTAGGTATAAATAGATATCGTAACAGATAATTTTATAAGAATAGTCAGAGACAGTGGTTGTGAAACAATGTCTCCATGCAGGACAGTACGCAGTTGGCAGGCGGAATGAGTAGTAGAGCGTTCCGCCAACTGGGCTGCCCATAACTCTACATTTTGTCGCAGTTGTAGCGAGTTTTTTTGTAGACGCCTGCTTGATCTTTGAAAGGTCGTGCGTTTTGTGGGCGGAGTAATTTTTGAACGTTGTTATTGGTGCGGAAGGCGATTGTCCTATTCATTTTCTTAAAGGTGGAAGAGATTACCTTGGGAAGAATGCTGCCGTATTCTGTTTTCACAAAGATTGGCCTTGCTTTCTCTTTCGGAAGTATTTTGGATTTGTTGGTGTGTTTTGAAAGTAGCTTTTATCAATTATAGGGGTTTTATATCCGTTTTTTTTTTTTTTTTTTTGGCGATGTATTTAACTCTTCCTAATAATCGTGTGGTTCTAAAGGTATTCTATGGATCATGCTGTTGTAAGCTGTCATTTTTTTGATATTGGGGATGGTGGTTATCGGAAATGGTAATATCGGTTGTGGTTGGTTTCCTGTAAATATTGAATTTGAAAGTATCCGATGTTTTGATATCGTTAATCGTTAAGTCTAGAAAATGTCTGCTGTTGATATTTTCGATTTAAAGTACCATACATTTTTTTTTTTTTTGAGTTTAAGTAGTTTTTTATTTGTCTTAAGGTTCTGTCGAAAGTTACGAAGGTGTCGTCATATTAGACCAGGGAAATTAGACAGTATTTTCTGCAGCACCGATCGAGATGCGGTTTTCGGTATTGTATTCGGAGAAGTCTCAGGGAAAAAGTCTACATGTAATACCTTGTCGGCAGACAAAAAGTTCATTTTGGGCATGCATAAAGTGCATCATTTCCCATAATTTATAAAAATTGTTTGAATTCATGAAAAATTATTAAAATTTGTATACAGGGGTTTTGGGGGTCGCAGATTCCGAATCTGCCCTTGAAAAATATGTCCAACCACCCTGGGAACCCCCATGGGGGTAGGGGGGGGGACTTCGGTAAAACATTTGAAGGCCCACTGATTGATTCTACTGCAATGAGAATGCTTCACTTTGTTACTTTTTGCCGTATATCAACTATTTTTCTTTTGTGCAGTTTTGAATCCTGCTGCAGTTGTGAAATTTATTGGGGTCTAATAAATCAGGTTTGTGACTTTTCGGTTACAAAAATGTTTGATTTCGTTACAAAATTTAACAACATCGGCTGGCCTACAACAGTTTAAACAACATGAATTTTAACAACGTCAGCTGTATTTTAACAATTGTTCCAATGCCTTTAACTTGAAAAGTACAATAATATAGCTTGCATTAACATTTTCTTTGAAAGTTGAGCTGTTCGTATAGGCTACTTGTTAACAATAGGCCTATCCCAAAACTAATTTCCTGCAAACACTAATTCCTTTCACATAAATCAATTAGCTTTTAAACCCCCAATTTGAAAAAGCTTTACTTCATCTGAAATAATTTCTTCTTCAAGACTTTTGCTCGTGAAAACCAGTCGTTAAACAATTCTTCCAACCAAAACGCTTCTCCCAAGCAATACGAAAAGTTTTATACATCCTGTTTTGCAAGCTAATGCATTGTTACTATGTAAGGTGACCTAAGTTAGCTTATATCATCACCTAACTCTACATCTGATACCTACATATTATTTTAAACCCAAGTAATGAAGTAATCTACTATTTCGTCTTGGAAAAAGCATTTTCCATTGTAATATTTGTCAACTTTTATTAAAATATGTATCGTAAGGTTATTTCATCTTTAAAATTTTTGAAAACTATTTCTTATCCATTTCTCGAGAAAGGTTCTTGGTATTTTTACAGCTTTATTTATTTGATCAAATGTTCTTAAATCAAGAACAGACTATATTTTTTAGGTGATGATTAGCAACATTGTTTTAAATTCTATACGTTATAACTTTTATATAATGTAAATTTTTGTAATTTTCTTTTCTTTGTAGACAAACTGTTACAATATAAATTAGTTATAGGCCTACAAAACATTATGTACTAAATAACAAAGTATACTTTGAAATCCTAAAAAAAAATGTAAGGAGGGGATGCATTCCAAAAATGTTCAACTTTAAATTTAACAAACCAGCAAAATAATACTTACTCTGTATGATGATTGGATGGACATTTGTAATTCTAATTTCACAACATCAATAAAACTCACTTGGCGGCTTTAGTTTGAATTAAGTTCTTCCAAACTATTTTTAGTTCGTGTCTCAATTTCTTGGCAAGCCTATCTACGTAAAGAACTGTACCATCAACTTTTTTCTATTTTTAACGTTTTTTGTGTTTTAACAAACAGATACCGGCAACTTATTAAGAAACAATTACAATTGTGTATTAGAAAATTTTGCTACATAGCTTTGTTTGAACACGAAACATATTTTCATAATTGTTTACAAATGAACAGTAGGCCTAATTTCTGTGAAAATATTTATTTATGAATTTTTTTAGAAAGTCATTTTTATTATTATTTTATTATTAAATTTCTTAAAAATCCCTTTCTTAAAATTCTAACCCAGCAATTACACAAAATGTATAATGGAAAATTTCAGAGATAGGCAGTGAAGTAGTTAAAGAAAAAAGAGTTAAAAATCGACATATTGCTGCCTTAGTTGTGTGTAAGTTTATGTAAAACTTTGTGGTGGTGAGTTCTATCTATTACTGTATTGTGAGTGACACAAACTGTTATTTCTTATTTCATTCATAGTTATCTGCTTATGTATTTGTCTATTTCACTGGTTAGTGTTATCTATATATATATATAAGTGATTCACTTATATTTATAAGAGGATAGGTTTCTTGAGACATAGTCTTAACTTAAAATGTAATTCAACGTAGGTACATACCTCAAACCGTCGACAGTTCCAAACGGTGATTTCGGTGACTATGGTGATAATGCATAAATTCAAATGTAATACATAAATGTTATATTACACTGAAAAAATTATCAGTTGTAGTTTAACTACAACATTGTGAAAAATTAAGAAATAAGTGACCTATTTGAAAAAGCATATTATTTTTATCACTAATCTTTTCCAATCTTATCACTTTCAATGTATTTGGTTTTCATCTTCTATAATTTCAACAAACGTTGTGTAATCATTTTCATCTCAGCCTCTCATTATGTGCTTCCACTATCATTTATAAATTTGATTATAATCTTGTAAACGCATACAAAATACCATAAAACACCCCTGAAATTTCACAATCAAGTTGAGTATATACAGCGCTTATTTAATAATAAAATTGTGGTTGCGATCTAGTAGACCACTTTCAAGTAATCTTAGTACAGTAATTGTGTTTCAAACTCACTGCTTATAAACTGTGTCTAAATTATTATTTACTAATTTAGTTATTATTATTTATTGTTCCAAACTTAGAACAGCCTCTGCGTTAAGATGATACTTTCTGCAATCATTATCCGTTTTCGATAACGCAATAATTATTTTCATTGAAGTTATAAAATTGATTTTACAAGTTATATTTTTTATTTCAATGTTCTTAAATTTAATATAGTTGAGTGTAATTTACTAAATCTTGTAGTAAATACACTGCCAGCTTTACAGTGGTGGTGATTGGTGAAAGGTCTTGAGATGATCCAAATTCTTTTTTCCATATTTTTCTTGACTGTTTGGATTTCTGCAAAAGAATTTTGAGTGGTCAAAATATTGCAATATATTAATCAGGTGACAAATCTCAGAATCAAATAAATGTCATACTGTTTATGCCAGTTAAGAACATTAAATGTTTTATTTAAATCATGTGGTGCTTGGGATTGTAGTATTCAAAATTAAACTAGTGATGTATTTGTGATATCGAAAGAGTAAATGTAAAAGTAGATACAATTCAAACTGTAAAAGATGAATGCTCAAGAATCAACTGATAGAAAATAGTCTTGTAAGCGAGCTAGGAATATAACTGTATGAATCATAATTATAGAACAAAGTGAGCTTTAAATAAAATGTGAAAACTTTTTTATACTGGACTGTTGTTATACAAGTTACACACCCTTTGTGTCAGAATATTGTCATTGATTTGTAAACTTAAAACCTCTTATGAACAAACAATGCACTCTACAGCTTATAAAATGTGTCTGATCAATAATTAAAAAAATACCTTCTCCACATTTGTATAGAGGCCTACAATAATTTCCTCTCAAAAAGACTCAACTGCTATTCCAGGTAACTTGTTCAAGCCATGGTCATAGTGTTAATGCAAATAAAGCTTGTGTAAATAGTACACAGATCTGTTCAATAATAAACAAAGGCAAGGGAAATACTTTTACTACAAACTTATCAATCAATTGAATTACTATATATGAACTAACATTTTATAAAGTTGTGTGGCTTGATTTGATCTTATTCAAAATATTCTTTTAGCAGCTGTACGTCCTACACTTAAACAATAATTAATTACATGATTTTTTTCAGATTTTATATCAAAAATGGTTTTTCTGAAGGACAACACTACAAGCACTGAGATTAAAATTGGTGAGAGGATTTCATTGAACAATTCTTACGGCACAGTGGAATACGTAGGGGAAGTTCCTCCGACTGATGGTGTGTGGCTTGGGATTGATTGGGATGATCCTGCACGCGGCAAACATAACGGTCATTATAAAGGCGTTCAGTATTTTACTGCTAGGTAAGTTAATGTTTATTAAGTAATATTAATATTAGGGAAAATAAATGTTTGAAATTTGTCTCATAAGCGTTAAATGGTAAGATACGAACTGCCCACAAATTACATTTTGATTCGCAGAACATGTTACGAGTAAACTGATTGGTAATTTCTACAGATTGTAATTTTTACACTATGTAAAACTGGAAACTATCTTTTGTAAATTAGTTTTGTCATTTTAGTCAATGTGTTTTTTAGTTCTTTTTCACACTGCGGTCACACTTGACGGCACGTGACAGTCTGTCAGGTATTGGGACTTCGTTTCAGCTCTGTCAAGTCACTTCAGTTGCTGTCTACGGTCACAACAGGTAAAAACAAGGCAATTGGTTCATGGTGCGATAGCTCGTTTACTAAAAATGTGCCTTGGTTAGATGACATCGATTGTAGTTCGAGTAATGATGAGGAACTCGTGCTGTTGTACCCGGTTACAGTTCTTCTGTTATTTCGCCCCATGCTGTGTCCTCTAAATGGCTGTCTCTGTATTCCTCCAAATCTACATTCCACAGCACTGGACGGGTTCTGACAGCTTCGATTAACTACTCCATAACAAATAACGAAAAAACTAGCAATACAACAACTTGTAACGAGTTAACGAAACTGTGCGACAGAGTGTGGTCATGTGCGAGTTGGGGCATGCGCGAGGCCACAGACGTCGACAGATGTTTGAAAAGATCGCTATCGGAGCGATCCCGCAGATTCGTCCGTCGACATCTGTATCGTCTGTGGGGCTCTGCTAGGTCGGCACCATTTGAAACTATGGAAACAGATCTTTTGAAAAATCTGGAAATGTGCTTCATGACTAACGTTACTATTTGGAGTTTTTGAGTTTTAATCTCGTTTTTCTTCCATAATTGTAAGTATTTTTAAAATTTGAAATTTTTTTTACACTACTTTTTTGATGTTTTGGAACACCCTGTACATACGCAGTAAGATAAGTTAAAACTTTTTTTCCAAAATGATCGGTGAACAGAGTCCTTTAAAATGAGGTATCACTCGACCTACCTTTATATTTGAAAATTTTCCAAAAACGACACCCCCCCCCCCCCCAAGCACTTTTGGGGCATTTTTGAGATTTGAAATTATTTTTACTGAATTCTCTAGGGTCGAAATAGGGGGGGTGGGGGGGTTAAGTTAAAACGAAGGCTGCTTAACATTTGGTTTCGCTGCTAGACACTGCACACGCATGGTCTGATTCACCCTGTATATAAAGTACAGTAGATACACTTTGAGTAAAAAAAACATTATAAATAATAACATTCACTGTTTAATGGATTAGTGTAGAAACAAATAATGATTAATATGTTTCACAAATAAACCTTCAATACAAAACAAACAGTTTTAAAAGGATGTATTTAACTTGAAATAAAAATAATTCAAGAAATTTTATTTGTTGACAAAATTATCAAACCATAAAATATAGAAATATTTTAACCATTGAAAAATATTTAAAAAATTCACAATCTCTCTTAGTATTGTCCTGTTGTTTGGCCATTGAAATTTAGAAGACTACAATGTTGATCTGGAAATGTTGATTCAAATTTTATGAAAACTTTTATGTTGTCCTCTTAAACACTATATCTGTTTCCATTATTTGTATCGTTTTTAAAATAGCAATTTTAAGATGAGTCAATTCATTAGTTCTGCAGCATTGTATCAGCTGATATTTGAAAGCAACCAATTATGACATATATTTACCAGCATTTATTTTCTCTGCTAGGCATCCAACTTCAGGCTCTTTTATAAGACCAGAGAAAGCAACTTTAGGCCAAAACTGTTTAGCTGCAATAGAAGAACGTTACGGAAGCAAAGACCTACTTCTTAACGAAGAAGAACGTCAATCCCTCCAGAAGTCCATGAACGCACCACTCTTGGAGATGGTTGGATTTGAAAAAGTTAACAAAAAACAAAGGTACGGCATATTTAAATTAACCTTTAGGTACTTCATTGTTTAAGATTGTTTTATTATAATATTTTAACTAGATAGTACTGACACGTTTAATTTTGTTCGCACTCTATGTTTAGTTGTTTTTATGGTGATGCTATCTCAAATATAGAAAAAATACCTTTATGGGACCTCTAAATGGTGTCACCCATGACTTAATTTATAGCCTTTTTATTTAAATTTAAAATTTCAGTCAAGCTTTGATTTTTGCCGTAAAATTTAAGTTAAAAAATAAGAAATACATCAGTCAATATGGGAACTCTGTTTGCTTTCGATGAACAAGTATTTCTCTTACTCTGGCTTTGGTAAAAACAAATAGACATATATATTTCATGATGGACTATTCAGTCATTCAATCTGCTATAGTTGTTACCTCCATCCACCACGGATGTGCAGGTTCAAGACTAATTGGAATGAAGTAAAGACGTTCACCAACAAAAACTTGTTAATAAAGTATTTATTTTAATATAAATTTAATTATAATAATGGCAAATAATTATTTATAAATAGGCTACTTACTAATTACTGTAAATGATTTCTAACAAATATTATACTTATGTATCTATTTATAACTAATTACCTATTTTTTAAGGAAATAAATACCGAAGTAATAATATATATTACTTAATAACTACATTGGCTTAATACAGTATTATAATAAATTGAGAAATCTAATCTGTATAAACATTCTTATTATTTTTATTTAATAAAAATAAGCAGCTCATTCCACCTTTCCTGAATGTAATTATTATACTCACAGGGTATGATTTTTTTTATTTTTCCCTATGAATTTCCTATCTGAATTGACATTGTAGACGTTGTGTTTTTCTACCTCAAAACCAATAATTTTTCTTATTGTTTAAATGTTGTATATATTAAGCACAAAAGGCATATTATAGAAATATATACTTTTGCAAGGCTGTAGCCAGGAAAACTTTTTGGTGGGGGGGGGGGATCAGGACCTGGAATTTAAACGCTTTTAACATGTTCACTGCTAAGGATGCACATGTGAGCTTGACACTGAACACTATGAGAAGCGGCCGACGCACAGTGCATTGCACGCCCACCCCCATATTTTGAGTATTTTCAATACAAAGAGCATTGCGTGCTTTGCACGCTAATTTTAAGCCTATGTGCTATGGACGCACATGTGCTTTTGCTTTAAAATATTAGTGATTATTACGTAGAAAGGTTTAAAAATAAAAAATAAAGTAATTTCAACTCATTTAGGCTATAAATATAAAAAATAAAAGGTCAGCTCCTAGCATAGGATATACAAAATTTGCGTAGAGTGAACGTGTTAACAGGAATTAGAAGTTATGTAATAAAACGTAGGTTACAAGTAAATTACCTATGTAAAGTAAAGCGACTTGCATCACATGTATCCCTTGGCTTCTCAGGCCTTCAATTATTAAATAAACACCCATATTAGGCAAAGCATGTGTGACGACACAGTTTAGTTTACACGAACAAAGTTGTAGAAGCTCAAGCTCTAGCAGGCATTGGCTGATATCGGAGCTTTACAATTTATAAGTTGCCACCCCACAACAGTTTGTTTTTAACGATCTAAGTTTTAACTTTGTACACATTGGTGTGGGGCTAACCTTGTGATACGTTACAATAAGTTCAACATTGATTTGCCCATTTATTGGATTGAGATTCTGCAATCTGCTAGTATTTCAGAAAAAGTCTTGTTACTGTTCATAAAAATCTTAATCTTCTGTTAGGATTAAAAACTAAACTCTTAAAAACTTGTCTTTCGTTTCAACATTACTGTACCTTATTCAGTTTAAAACAGTGTTAATCTATCTTTAAACCACCACATATCTATTCTTTGTATATATACTGTATCAATTACTTGACAGTTGTTGACATTTGATTCCAGTTGTTTTTCAAATCTAGCCGTTGTATGTGTCCGGGAACATCATGTGAGCCATGCTGGGCCACCGGATCAGTTAGGAAGTACATGTTCAAACATTAGAGAACTGGATCTCTCGAAAAACTTGTTGGACAGTTGGGAGAGTGTAGCAGAGATAACTCGACAACTTCCTCATCTGAGGGTAATTGATCTCAGGTAAGGTGTACATACTGAATATTTTTTATGGTTTAATTCTCTTTTATCAACTACAGAAAAATACTAAGCTGGATAATTATTATAATCTTTTATCTGTCTGTTAAGATTTACATAGTTGTGTTGTAAATTCTTCTGCTGTTTGTAGCTTTAGTTTTAAAACTTTTGTTGATATTTACCTTCCAAAACTAGATAGCTTTGAGAACGGAGGTAGTGCGCAGTATGCTAAACACAACAAGTTTTGGAATGCATCTAGCTGGAAAAGCATATAGTTGAACTTGGTAATAGCGTCAACGAAGGGACCGAACGAATATTGACACTACATCCGAGTGACGTTATAAATATGTATAACGTTAAGCGTTA
>JAGFPH010002051.1:206467-216772 GCA_018207615.1 Philaenus spumarius
TATATTTATATACATAATTGAAACAAGAAGGTCTGATGACCATCCAAGCCAGTTGTAGTTAAGATATTTTATTGGTCCATATGGCTTGGCCAACATGAGCACTAGAATTTCAATTTCACAACATAATGAAGTATAACAATAAACTTAAATAAGTAATGTTTCTGTTAAATTGAAATTTCAAATAAACTAATTTTATGACAAGAAAATACTGTTTTGAGGTAGTGAAGTAGAAATCCCAAGGGACATTTTGGATTGAACTGTTTGTGAGAAGTTCTGAAACTGCTTACTTAACACTTTGGCGAGTAAGCACGGAAATTCCCGTGCTGACAGACATTATAGGGGTATGGCAATTACGCTAAAATATACCATAAAAGAGTGGGGGGAAATTTTTTTACTTTTGAACAAAAGACATTATATTTGATTAAAACTACAAGAAAAGATATAAAAAAAAAATGAAATTATGATTATTTACAGTTTTAAAACATTTTTAGGACACCTCACACTTTGAACACTCATAGCATGTTCACTAAAAAATAAATAACAAATAAAAACTACGGCAACAAAACAATGACAACAGAACCGTTTGTTTACGACTACGAAGACAGCGACAGACTGACCTTGTGAAGCTAAAAGAGCACGTAAAATTGGTGCATTATTATTAATTACCCAGTTCTTGCTATGCCTCACCATTCCCACTACCTCAAGTATGCCTACTATAAGCTACAAAGTAGAATATTTCAATATTATTGCATTTAATAATAATAGCTTAGGCCAAATTTTAAATTTAAAAGTGTGTTACTATACTGACAGAGAGAAAACAATGTTTTATTATTTAAACATTTGCAAAATGTTAAAATAAAAACGTAAAATGTCAAAATCAAATAAGTTAGTGAAAATCCAAAAGAAAATTCATTAAATATAAAGTGTTTACCCTAGATAATGATTTTTTTAAAGAGTTCTTAAGCAATTATAGAGTCCATGCTTAAAAACGGAAATTTCCCATTTGGGAACACACGGAAATTTCCATGCTCACTCATTTGGGATCAAAATGATCACTCGTCAAAGAGTTAATATACTTAAAATAAGTGAATATCCTACTATAGTTTTGTTTCATTCCAGAATCCAGGTATCGAAGTGGAAATGGACAATCTTCTTAAACCATTGGATTTCTATTCAGTAGAAGATGGCGATATAATTATGGTCTCTTGGTAAACTAATTCTTTAACTGTGATTTATTTGTTACCTTCTAATAACTCCTTCCTTTCCTCGTTTATATTTATTGATGCTATAGATTAACTTATTTTGATAAAAAAAGCTTGTTAAAAAAGTTTATTTTTAAAATTTGTGTTGTTTATTTAAACCTTTACATACAGCGGGTCGTAATATGTGCTTGTATAACTTAGAGGCAGTCTTGTAGATGAGGGGTTAGCATACCTAACTCCAAGTTAATTTTCAGGCGTTGCTTCAGGTTGATGACAGCCTGTCATTAACTTAGAAGTAAAATTAATAGATTAAACGAAGAGTGTAGGTCTCACTGAAGAATACGTCCAACAAAGGAGAATCAGCTATTATTAGCGAATTTCCATAGGAAAAATGAGCTAATGCAGTGGCCTTTATGGTAATACCCAAGGTCGGAAGTAGCAAATGAGCATCGATCATTGTCCCCAGAACACGTTTTGGGGTGTCATTAAAATCATATATATATTATATAAAATGTGTTCGCACTCTAGTGGCCAAATTTTAAGTCCGATTTGGTCCAAATTTCGTACATTTGTTGGTTGTCTATGTCGCTCGGACGAGTTCGCTAGCCAAAAAAATCCAACCACCGGAAGCGCACGATTTTTGACCGGAAGTAACTATTTTTTTAAATTTTTCCTACGAGAATAAATGTTTTTTTAGAGTTTTTTCTGCAAATATAAATGTAGGATGTTATTCTGTCCATTTTGTTTTTTTACACGACCTTATAGCTCGCTTGGTTCCACCAAAATCAATCAAAACATAAAAGTACCCGGTTCAAAGCCATGTGGTGGATTCTACCATGGGGTTGGCGTGTGAAGCACACAATGCATTGTGTATTGGAGATACTCAAAATTGGCGGAATGGTGTGCGAAGCCTATAACTTAGGTTAGGCCTATAAACTTAATTTGGAAATTTGCTCAACTCACGTCAACGGTTCAGCTGCATGGTCGAATTATTGTGTTTCTTTTAGTTTAATTAAAAATTTTTCTTGCAAATTTTTAATTTAATTGGTAAATGTAAATTGTTTTAGTTGGATTAGTGCATTCACTTTCCAAACAAGAAGTTATTTGTATATCACATAAGGGCTCAAAAGAGTTGTTGGGAGGGAAATTGGAAACAGTGAATCATTAGTGGTCTGTGGTTGAGGATTTTGGAGCTATAAAACTACATCATCTGTTACTCAATCTTGTGGCCGTACTTTACTTGATTGAAAAGTTGCCTAGTTTTATACAGTCAAATATGCATATGACTGTCAAAAAGATAAGCATATTTGGACTGGTAAGATTTTTATGACAAAAATATATATATATATATTAAAGAACATTGTTATATTATATAATCTATGAAGTATAAATGTATGCTTTACTCATTTGTGTTTAACAGATTACATAGGTATTCATGCTAAAGAAATTAAATTGCAATATTCAGTATTACATAGTAAAGGATCAAGAAGTCTTAAAACCCAATAAATTATAATACAGTATTACAATAATAATAAATTTCAAACAAAATTTTAACAACTCAATACAGTTAATCTTAGCGTCAACAAAGGGACCGAACGAATGTTGATGCTACGTCCGAGTGATGTTATAAAGATGTACCAACAGGAAATCATATTTAAGTACAGTAGGGTCCCGGTAATTGGAGCTGAGGTCACATACAAAATTATAAGTTAGTTAACATTTGTAAGTGTGTAAAGTTTTAATGAGTAAAAAATGAGGTTAAACATTTAAAAACATGTTCCGTGTACTATTAAAAAACTGTAGCACTACTGTAATTTAAAAAAACACTAAAATTACAGTGCAATAAAACCCCGGCTAAACTGAACTCGGGTCATCCGAAACGCCTTCAAAAATTAGAAATCCAAAAATAATAGCCCTATTGTATGTACAATATTTAATTTTTGTTTTTTAATCAGAATTAAAACCTTTATCTACAACTTAAACATCTAATAGAAATTAAGTAGGGCCTTTAAAAAAAATGTGCCTATGTCAAACTTTGGATTTAGTTTTCTCAGAACTCGAAAAATGTTAGAAGTCCTCTTTTCCTTTGATGTCGGGCCGTCTATTTTTTTTTTCAGAATCAAACCACAAAATAAACAAACTACTTATGTCTTTTCACACGTTTATGCGCACAGAGTAACTGAAACTTTATTTTTAACGTTTTACACACAAAAAATAGATTAAAAATGTGCAAAAATGTAATCTCCAGATGTTCCCGTCAAAGTCGGTAGAGGGGGGGTCCACTATAACAACACTGTTAACTCTCCCACCAATTCAAAGGAAATATTCACTCGGACATTGCCGACGCACACCATATATCGCAAGCATACGCATGGGAAGCGATCACAACTAAGTAAATATCTCGCCAGGCTATACGATTGAGTGGTTTATCCCGCGCATTTGTCTTGTCCTAACACTTTCCTAGCAAGGTCATGGGTTTAGTTACACACAACTGACAGAACATTTATTTGTTACGTGGCATCGCGTCTTAATTGGTGATGTTTATTAGAGTATGATATATTTACAAAACATTATAATTTTTAAATGTTTATTGAAATTAAAGTAAAATATTTTGTAGATTTGCGACGTTACAACCGAGTGGTTAAAATATTTATTGATGCTAAAACAGGGGTTTATAATAACGTAAAAGATAACGATTTGACCGGATGTAAAAAAAATGACGCTATGTCCGAGTTGACATATTAACCGAGGATAGTTTATTTAGAATCTACTACAGTAAAGCGTCGATAATCCGAACGTCAATTTTTCATTTTCGCAAATTTCAATTATTGCGTCGTTAAAAATTTCACAAAAATCTTCGTCACAGTTTGACATTACTATCTCTTTTTAAACACTTCTTAATACCTGCTCTCACACGCCCTCACAGCAGACTGTCTGCCAGTATTTTCACTGTCACGCTAATAAGCTGCTTTAGCGCTGGCAGTAAACATACAGAAAGTTCATTCATTTCTCTTTGTGTAATCATTATAACAGTGTGTCGCACATACAGTAGTGTACTATACAGTTTTTTTTCCGTTCGTGTTAACTATAATGTACAAGTGAACTTTTAATTATGTACTGTACTGTAATTGAGAGTTACAAGGTGGAATCATGTTGGCCCTACTGTATTCGTGCAGGTTCTTCTAAATCATAATATGTAAGTAGTCTTACATACTGTATTGTAATTACATTACTGCTTGTACTGTTTAACCACTTTAATCGATTAAAGGGCATATATTTTAGGCTAAATGGCATTTTCTTGGTTGTTTTCAAAAGTCCAAACAAATTGATAATCCCAATTAGTTCAGATTTTCGACGCTCTACTGTATGATCAAATATACCAATCTTGGAATAAATTTGTTTAAAATATTAATAAAAAATAAAAATATTTTGATTATTTCAGTTTTAGATTGTGTTTGAATAAATCAAACATATATTACTCGAATTTGTCACTGAAATTGAAGAATAGTTGCCCCAGAAATTTTCAGGGGCCTGGTCCTATATTAATAAAAAATAAAAATATTTTGATTATTTCAGTTTTAGATTGTGTTTGAATAAATCAAACATATATTACTCGAATTTATCACTGAAATTGAAGAACAGTTGCCCCAGAAATTTTCAGGGGTCTGGTCCTGTATGTCAAGAAGTTCCTTCTCTCGTCTTATAAACATTCACGAATTTTTGTAAGTTCTTGAATCGTTTCGATACTTTTGACCAGAATCAATTCCCAACCAATGTTTTTCTTGAATGCCCGGTCATAACAATTACTATAGCTTGAAAGCATCAACATGTGACCCATAATTGCATTTTGGTTTATAAACAATTCAGGGAAGACTAAAAAATAATATTAGTATAGCACCAGTTTATTTAACTATACAATCATAATATTTAAATCTACTTTACATATTACTTTGTACTAAAGAAATTATTTTGTACAACATATCGGACACATTGCAGGATGACATTTCTTTCGTGGCGAATTTCACTGCTTAGAAGCTGAAACAAAATAATATCTATGTTTTACAAACTCAATACCAAAAAGTGATACTTTTGTTTTTGTATTATTACTAAGTTTAAAACCACTTTTATCAATAGCTGATAAAAAATAATTGAACCAAAATTAATTAATTCTAAAATTTTGATCATGGATTTATCTAAAAAAACGATCATGTGGTTTCTGACAAACTGCAAATAAGCTTGTTGAAAAACATTCCTGCAAACTCCTCACTATCCATCTGTTTTCTGAAAACTCCGAAATGCATTTTTACACAATGACATAATTAAACCTGTCCCTGGCACATTCAAATATGCCCCTTATCCTTCGGCACTGTTCACACACTCAGGAATGGAGAAAACTGTCAAAGCAATGTATGAAGTGTTCTGCACTATGCTGCCCTGGTAAGCCAAAAGACAGTAACTGACAAAATTATGCATTTTGAGGTTGGAGTTGATTTTACAGTTTCAGACCATGAGGAATCTAAAAATCTAACCCAAAACACAGTATCTTCAACCGTTTAGTAGATATTGAACATTAATATCACAGTAACTACACACTAATACCCCAATTTCTAAGCCAAAAAACAGTATCAACAAGGTCTAAGCCAAATAACAGTATCTACAGCGTAGATACTGTTATTTGGCTTAGTATGGTGTAGTTACTGTTTTTTTGCCTAGAAACCTGAGTTTGTTACCTGCAGTTACTGTTAAAAATACTTTAGTTTTCACTAAGAATTCCTTTATATAAGTCATAACAAAATATTATAATAGAAGTAGTATTTTAGCCAATTTACTGTTTCTAGACACAAAATGTTTCAAGTATCAACAGCCGGTTTTGGAGGGAATAATTTTTTGTTGTTTGTTTGTTTACAAGTTGAAGTGACTCTCAAATGTTTTAACCATCAACACAGTTGGATGTTTAGATTAATATGATGCATTTTCATTAACCTAATTAAAGCTTTGTTAGTTTTCCTAATATGGGTTATACATGCAAGATCTGTGGGAAAACATTTACAAGATGTGCATTTTTAATTTCACAAGTCTGAAAGCAAGTGCTTTACAGCCACAAAAAATGATTCCAACCTTTTGGCAAGTTCATCAACATGTGATCATCTCTCTAATTTAAACTCAAATGAGGAAGAAGATCTGAAACATAGTGATTTTTTCCTTACATTTGACTTTTCATCCTCATACAAAATCACAAATAAGAATCCTCGGCCATAATTCAGTGAGATGGAGCAAGTGATTTAAAAAAAGGCTCATTTGATTTGCACTACAAAACCTCCTTTGGTAGTGAGCTTAAAAACAAGTAATTTTTAAAATCAGGTACCCTAAAAAAAACAGGTTCCCATACCAAATAGAGCTCAACCAAGAGGGGTTATCAAAAGTAAAAAAGCTGACAATATTCAAAAGTTAGTTCCTTTGATACCTTCAAATAGGCACTCATGTTGGTTGAATCTTACAATAAGGGACACATCAGATCTGATAACAGAACAAGATATCGAGCAGCAAAGATTGGTGAAAAGTTTGTTTACTTAGTGTTATAATGAACTCTGGTTAAGTAGTTTTCATAAAACTATTTGATCTTTTTATAAAGTTTTTATTACTCATTCAAGAGGTAAATTTTTGGCCTAAATAGTATAATGTACTACCTAAACAATCAAGTACCTACTAAGAAGAAGGTTATCTTTTATTTAATTTTTACTTTCTCCACCCTTTACGTAGTATATGGAGAAAGTATTGTTTTCGTAAAAATGTTCGAATTTGAATTTTCAGTTGAATTATCTGTTTTGGTGCTCCCAGAACCCCAAAAAATTGTTTAGTGCAATTATCTGTGTTGGTGCTCCCTGAACCCAAAAATATTTTTAGTGGAATTTTTTGTTTTGGTGCTCCCTGAACCCAAAAAAGTGTTTTTAGAGTGGTGTCTGTCTGTCAGTCTGTCTGTATGTATACACGACCAGAGAGGACACTATTGGTCCGATTTTCATGAAATTTGGTATGTAGGTACTAAACCCTAATATCTCCAGGCGTTTTTTTCATTTTTTGGAATTTTTAATTTTTAAGGGTAATTTACCCCTAAACGGCTCTAACGATTTTGATCAAATTTTCAGTATTTATAGTGCTTAAGATGCCAAACAAAATGACACCACCCGCTTTTATAAAAACTTCGGCGTTTTATAATTATGGGGAAATGTTTAAAAATAAACAAGTTTGTGTTGTCAATCTAGCATCGCGGCAGCGGCCGCACAGGGTAGCACCACGGTAGCGAGCACGGCCAGTAATTCAAAGGTCGCGCGATCGAATTTCGCCTGGGACAATAATTTTTTATACGATTGACGTAGGTAGAATATTATTTTTTTGTTTTGTTCTAAAAAGTAGTAAATAAAATGATTAAAAACAATATTATTTTGACTACAGTAAGTTGGGAGAAAGTTTGTGTCAGTTAACTGATACCGTTTATTATATAATGTAACTGTAAACTTTTTTAGCATTAAATCATAATTTAAAAAGCAAACTGTTATTTTGTTAGTGATTCCTAAATCTCGGTTCCTTGTGTTCGTAAAATGTATTTTTATTTTCATCAAACATGAATACTGTCAGTTACTGTTTTTTTGCTTTCTGATCAACAAGCTGAAATACAGTCTTACAATAAGCAAAAAAACAGTATGTGCAGAGTTACTGTTATTTGGCTTAGTATTCACTAACACAAATTACAGTAAGTGCAGGTATTTAAATAAAGGACACATATTTTCAGTTTAAAAACATGATTTTTAAATTCTAGATGGAAAATTACACTACCCTAAAAAAAATATCATACAAAAATCTTTATTTAGTGCTTGACAATGACCAAAACACAAAACCTTAAATATCTCAAAACTACCTAAACTGCAGTTACTGTCTTTTGGCTTACCAGGGCAGTATGGATGAACAAGAATTAACGAAAACAAGACTACTTTTTCGATGATGGTTAGCTCTGGTGAGTTGGAAAAAAGGATGATGTCTCGCTACTTACAGAAAAACTTGAAAAGTAGTAGTATTTGATTGGTACAATAATCCAAACAGCATAAAAGAAAGTGAACTAACATTTCTCCCCCACAATTGCATTCTGAATCAAGTACATGAGAACAAGAAATACTGCTTAATGAAGTCGAGCAGTGAGTGGGTGATATTGGGTCTGTTGAATAAAAAATAAGCAAAAGCATTTAGTTTTAGCTTTCACTATTAAGTCAAAGCGTTTAGTCTTAGCACTTGGTTAAAGTGAGGTGAATAACCTTTAGCTAAGGCTAGTTATCAAAAGCTGAAAATTTTTAGCCAAAGCTTAAAATGTGTCATATGCTGTTTGAAACAGCTGTTGCAGTTTGAGGATTGATGTTATTAGAACTCATTAAATAGGCTAGTTCAAAATGGATAGCTCTGCCGGCGTTAGCTCTTCTGATGAAGAAAATATCACAACTAACAAACGAAAGTTTAAATAAAAAAGAAATGTTTTTTAAATTTACTGCTTTTACTTGCGTTTTTATTAAGCCTATTTAGTATCAAATAATTGAAGATTTCAAATTAATTTGCATTTTTGTACAAAATCACAAGTTTAATTTGATGGTGTAGGCCTACCTTTACCTATTCCCTTACCTAAACCCAGTAATATAAATTCTTGCTACTTTATCTCTGCCTAAACCTAACCTGTCAGAGCTTCAACATATTAAGCAAACTATGATGAAATCTAATGAACAATCAGGAATTACATCGTCAGAAATTCCTCAACAAACAAAAAAGGAAGAATTGTTTAAAGAGGGAAGGCAGAGAAACAAAAGATTTAATTTTTTTTTTTTTTTTCATAATTGTTGGTTTCCAAGTCACTTTGAATAATATAGAAGATAATAGTCGTATTAGGATTACTTAATCATTCTTCAGAAGTCACAAGACGGACAAATTTAACAAGGTAATATTTATTAATATATTATCTTCTATATTAAAAGATTTAACTATAAATCAACGGAATTTGATTTTGGATTAGTTAAAACAGACAAAGCTGCAAATTGAACAATCAGAATTAAGAACTGTATTTCTGCTTCAAAAAGTTAGTTGTGCAGTTCCAATAATTGTAGAAATAAACTCGGAACGAATTTTCACTTCTAAATAATAAATCAAAAAAATAAGTAACTTTAAATTAAAATAAAACAAATTTAGGCCTATGTGTGTTAATTATTCTCAACTTGGATATTTATTCTAATAGTTTTTAGTATGAACTCATATAAGTTATTCTATAGCCTATTGTTTTTTTGCTCGAATTGACATAAATACATCCATTTAAATGTCAAGGAAGCAACTTTAAGTCACCAAGTGGGCATACTGAAATATATTCAAGCTTGCACTTAATAATTTTAGCTTTAACTACATATTTTATTCACTTTATTTTAAGCTGTAGCTAGGAAAATTAGTCAAAGCTTAAAATTATTAGACAAAGCTTTTAGTACTAGGTATTGCTTATTTTTATTCACACAATTTTAAGTAATGACTAAGAATTTTAAGTTATAGCTTTTGCTTATTTTTTATTCAACATACCCATTGTCATTGTTCAGACACCAATAGATAAGCTTGACCAGTTCCTTCCAACCTTCATCAGTCACTCAGTACATGATATAGGGTTAATGATTTTTTTTAAGTTTATTTATGTATTTTTCCGTACGTATTTACTTCGAAACCGGTCAGATAAAGTTCCACAATTGGCTGTATGATCGGCTGACAGACTATGAGTACCCATATAACATTAAACCACTGTTGCAAAACCATACTCAACACATTCAAATGACAGACAACCTTGTTGAAGATTAAATGTAGAAGCCATAAATATTTCCACTTAAAATCTAGGCCTTATGTTAACCCTTTGAGTGCTGCGGCCGTTTTGTCAAGTCATATGCATAAAGTGCCGGACCAAAACCAACACTTTTGCATGCGTCTGGGGAAAAAATCATAAAAAAAACTATTCAACCAATTTGGATAATTTTTATTTTTGTTGGTAATAGTTTGAAGAACAAAATACATGCAAAAATGTAGTTCTAAATTAATA
>JAGFPH010002052.1:0-16896 GCA_018207615.1 Philaenus spumarius
TTGTGTTCAGGTTTTATTTTATCTTGTTTAATCTGGTTTAGTAATTTGAAAGAACATCCATACAGTAACATAAAGAGGAATAGTGTGTATTTTTATTTTTATTAAACTAAAGAACTACTTATACGATTTCACAAAAACTTCGACTATGAGTTAAACAATGCTGTCAGGGTAACATAGGCTGTTTCAACATGCCTACAAAAGGGGTGCTGGTGTTGCTATCGAAATGGGGCCCATGTGTCATAGGCCCAGCAAAGGATCGGAACAAATTTTTTAATATATTTTTTTTAGAAAAAATTTAATATATTGGTATCTGTGTTTAATGACTTTTTCAAATGTTAATAAAATTTAGAATCGGTTAAACTTTAAAGGAAATGTATCCGTATTAATTGTATAAACCTTTGCCTAAAAAATTTAAGCTCTGTATAAATGCATTACATTATTCTTTAATCACATCACTAAAGCAAAGCTGTAACAGTATGCCCGACATGGCCATGTCCTGAGGTGGCCTTGGAACGGAACAAGTTCCAATTAATTGTGGAACTATTCTTTTTATTAATGGTTCCAATAATTTGCTACCGGAATTCAAAAGCTAGGCATAGCAGTCAAATTTTCTTGAAAAAAGTTCATAAAAGAGAGATAAATATATTCCCTTTAAATAACATTAACCGTACATTTCATACCTTAGAACAGTAACAAACACATAAATCTAAATTTCATAAATTGTACAAAATAATGAAAACAAGGAGTCAAAATGAACCCCAACTTTATCAGTATCAGAGGTGGTGAAAATAACAGCAGGGAATTTATATAGGTAACTTTCCTGCATTCTTTAGGCCTACATGTTTAAAATACCTTTAAAATAATGTTTAACCCGTACTTACATTAGCGAAATATATGAATAAATTACATCTTGATTAACATGACTGTTTGGAGATGAAATTTGATAAAAGATGTTAGCGTACTTTATTTTTTAAAGATAAATAGTGGTACCAACCTATATATATATATTAACTATAAATATATACGGTGATGGGTAACTTTAAAATGTAACAATGCTCTTTTATACACCATGTTACTTTCCATAAAAAAGTTTACAAGAAGGAAAATTTGATGAACATAGGCTATTTAATTGGTTGTTATTAAATAAAAGATCACCTGAAGAATGTTGTTTGTATGGTTGTTCCATCGCAGGTTAAATTGTTGCATGGGGTTGCCTGTTGCCATGACAGTAAGTTAAGTAGCCTATATCTGTCCTATTAAAAAAAACAAACAATATAAGCATTAGATGTTCAATGAGCACTGTGGTGAATTTAAAACACTGAGCCCCCAATCACAAGTGAGATTCGGTAAATAACATTTCACAAATAAATTGGTAAAAATTTATTCAGCATGTTATTATAATTCCCTGATGTACATTTCGGAACCTAACCAAGTTACCATCATCAGTGGGTTCTAAATATAAACACTAGATCAAATTGTATTATAAACCTTCCTTAAAAATTAAAACTTTAGGGTAGGCGATGATAACTGCTCAGGTTTTTTGTTCTTATATATATATATATAAAACAAACAACTTTAGGGTAATTTAACCCTAAAAATAGTCAGACATTTATTAAATTTAATAAATCTATTAGAGCTTCATAGAAATATGTACTATAATAAAGAAATTTATGCATATATTTTCTAGAATAGGCCTAGGCATTTATATAGCTAATTACTGTGTTTTATGAGAATTTTACTTTAAGCCACAAAAAATAGTTGGTTAAAGAAATTTGTATAGTGGTTGCTATTAAAGTCAATATTGCACAAAAAAAGATAAACAATTAATTATACTTGAATCTCAAATCTTTTACTGATGAATAATAAATGTGAACAATTATTTAAAAAAATATGAAACTAGTCAATAACTTAGACAAAACTTTCATCACTAGCCTACTGCAGGGGAAAAGGTTAGGTTAATAACAGCCTATTTGGCAAAAAATAAAGTAAACGCCAGCCTATTAAGATCATAACTGCCGATGAACTTTTGCCTACCCACATCGTCACTGGTAGGTTTTTGAAACTTGAAGAATAGAAATTATACAGAGACCGGGCATACGTAAGTTAGGCTGTATTATTTTTAAAATTTGTAAGTTAAGGTGCAATTTAGTACGCCTATACTTAACAAATAGGCTACCTTCAGTTTTTTCCATAATATGACATCCGCAACAATTACGGTGTGGGTGGTGTATACTGTATTTTAGACAAACATATTGAAAACGGAACACATCTGTTTATTTTTAACACTTTTTTCCATTCATTTATGAAATAAAATCCCAAATACTAGGCCTACAATAATATTTTGTGTATCACCCATACAAAAATGTTGGCCTATTCATAAAATAAATGGTGAACTATAAGATTTTTCATTGACTCTATAATTTTTTTAAAATTTGGAATATATTATATTTAGTTACAGGGATGAAGGGTAAAATTCTGATGATAAAATTGGACCAGAAACATGATGTCTTAGGAAGTACAAGAAGTCAGGATATGGACCAAATAAAATGACATTATCAACAGTTTATTATTGACACAATAATTATTTGAAGTAAGACAAATTTGGTTGATGTAGTTTGATTTTCCTACATATTCAAATAACAATAAATGCCACTATGATTAATGATTTCTCTTGAAAATTAACCGAATTAAAAATGACGAACTTGTGAATTACTTCTCCTCCAAGGTTATTAGAAGCCAAATGACTACTAAAATATAAAATTCGATATATTTCTCATGGTAGGCCTATTTATGAAAATAAAATTTACACCATGATATTAAGTTGCATTTACAAATGTTAGACCTAGGTAAATTTAGCATGAGGAAATCTCTAACCTGGCAAAAACGCTAAATCTTTATTGTCTAATCATAATCAAAAGTTCATCGTTCCATCATTTAGGCCTAATTGAATTTCTAGTTTTATCTCAATTATTACAGATAGTACTAGCCTACCTACTTAGATTACTAATGGGTAAAGAATATGTTGAATTATTTATGAAGGTTTTGAATACTATAAAATTTAAGTAAACACATAATGAATTTAGTAAACCATTATGGTCATACAATATATAATATAGGCCTACGTGTAATAAGCGAAATTTTGAGATTTGTAAAATAAAAGGTTAACTTAAGTATAGTTAAACCTATTATAATTGGTAACAGTTACAACAACAGACTCTATTCATACACACTTCCCCAATTCTTCAGTGTTACTGTTGTAAGGGGTATAGAAAGTTGCTTGGTAAATAGCCACAACAAATTTTAAATCTTTTGTATGGTTTAACTATTGGATTTTATTAGAGACAAAGTTAGGTTCACATGATCCTTCCTAATATGAGGTTTAGTTAGACTTAAGAGATTAAGGAATTAAAAAATATAAGTAGTTACCAAAAAATAAAAAGATTATTAGATGATAATGGATATTTGTATACACTACAGAGGCTGTAGGTAGACAAAACATGTGGCATTCTGCGAAAACTAAAATTTATAATTTTTAACAGGCCCATTTCCGAAATTAAGAATGGAAATATCAATCATTAATTAGTAATAATCTAGAAATAAAGTTTAAAAGTAATTATATAATGTTATTAAGTCCTGCCCATATCAAGCATTATACTTAGGTTAGTTCACAAACATAACCTAATTGTTGAAATTACTACCTTAATACTTAATCTGTATAAACATTTTATAAACATTGCAGCTACATGTTTTCTATGAAGCATTTTTACGACTTATTAGTTTTAAATGTATATATTCAAATCTGTTACGAATAAATTTAAATATAAAAGTTCAATTGTTGAGAAGTAAACAATACTATCCCATGCAGTAACAACACTTGATAACTTTGGAGCCATTACAATCTTCTGGTCTTCTTTTAGTCAGCTAGTAGGGAAATAAGGTAGGAAATTACATTTTAACAATACATTTTACGAATTTAGTAATTGTAAAATTATAAGTACAAGCTAAAACAAGATTATATTTCGAATGTGGTTATTTACAAGATCTCCCACCTATAAAAAAAAAACTGCCATAACCTTGCTTTGAAGTATGGTTTGTTGAATACTACAAAATTGAGCTCTAAGTAAAAGATTGTAAATTTTTAAAACTTAGTAACCTGGTAACAAAACTCAAGTCCTCGTAACTTTTAGAACACTGTACACTTTCTTAGATCAATATAAGTTCAGAGGCGTGCCCTACAGTACCAAGCGCCATGTTGTGGCTGTCGAACAATCGAACTCTGTTGCAGTCAAATTCTAACAATAGAAAATTATTAGTATCAAAGTTTAAACTTTAAAAAAGATATAAATTATACCGCAAATGTAACTAAATTCAAATTCTATACAATTACCGCTATTAATAATGCACAAAATATAAAAAACACTACCTTACCAAGGTTATTTCCTTTATTAACGAATATTCTGAGTAACAATCAGCGCTGCTAACGCTACCTAGAGATATACATTCCAACTACCGAGTTAGATTTGGTAAACAAAATCAACTGCTACTAGGACAATAAATTGTAATTTTTTAAGATTTAAAAAAACGTTCAGGTGTATGTTATTTTTCTATTTTCATACTACAATTTTATTAATTAATTCAGTTTTTCTCTTCTGTTTTTTTTTTGTAATTAGTACTGCAATCGCTTATAAAGCATTGTTTAAATCTTGTCTTAACCAATAATATCACATTTTAACTTACTGCGGCTTAGATAACCAGTTAGAAGGAAACCTCACATGGCGGAATTGTTTTAGTTACGTGCAAGAAAATAGTTCCACGTTTATAATTATAATTATTGATTCAGATATAACAAAAAATACATTGTACTTATTTCATTGTAATTCTTTAAATAACAATTCCAAACATTTATTTTTAAACCACAAATTGAACTGACTCAAAATGCAGTGATGCCAGTTTATCTGTTAATAATTAAACAATAATAAATGCCCTTCTCAGGCCTATGCATATAAGTATTTTATGTTAATTGTAATTGGTCCAACTGTTATCACATTATGCAATCATACATTTAACTTCCTTTAATAGATATTGGTAGGGCTAAAACATAACTTGTTCAATAGCCGAAATATTGCATTAGTTAAGTGACAGGCACATAATGAAAAAGAGGCTTAATAAGAAATTTGCCCCTATGTGAAAGTTAAAACAATACCGGTAATTATTGCCTTAAGTTAATTATAATCTAATTTGACTTACAAAATCAATTTATTGTAATTTTTCATGATTTTGAATTGTCTATCATTAATAGGTACTGTACTCTATCATTAAATGGATTTTACGGTCAGGTCAGCAAATGATAAAAATTTCTGGCAGAAATGTAAGTTGTCAGTTATTTCCATGCATTCTGTAACTTACTTTCACAATTAATTATTTTAGCTAACAATTGCATGTATTAAAGCAAAATTCTTTTATTTTAACATTAGAAGTGCCTTAGTTTTTAAATAGTATTTAAACATGTACTGTAGGCCTACCTATAATATGGTAACATGGCCATCTATAGATATGGGCAAGGAGGGGACCGAGCCCCCCTATTTTTATACAGTTTGTTGAGTAAACAAATAAGAGTTTAATAATTTACATGTATCAATTGTAACTGAGGGGGATGATTTGTCTAGTGTTTAGAATTTATAATACTTACACTAAGGCATGGCAGGGTTGCGAGTAGTGGGGTTAGGATGCCTTAAAATGCCAGCCCTCTTTTGAAAAAGTAAGATGAATGCTCATGCATGATAACAGTGTTATGTATGGTTTTAAGTGCCATTATAAATCACTTGTACTTGTGCATTAAAGGTGTCCATTGATGTGTATGCTTTGTTTTAGAGGCATTTACTAGGCCTATAACATGAGCTCATATTTTAATTCTGCACATGTCATTAGATTCTGCGTAGACCATGGGATGTATAATAGAGAAGTTAGTAGCCTACACGAGGGAAAACTGGAGAGCGGAGAATTACTGCCACTCAGTTGTTAAACCTTAAGACTTGTATCTGCACACTAGGTGACTTAAAACAACTAGCTGTATTAATTCGTCTACGCTTCACTTCGACAAGTTTTCTTCTGTGCATCTGCGGAAGATCATTAGCTGTACTTCTCTATAGTAGGTAGGAGAGATAATTTTTCTTGAGCAAGGGCTCTTATTAGTCATTGGAAAGTAGACTTTAAATCAACAAAAATAAATAAAAAGGGCATTTTGTTTACTACTGCTGTCACAAGTCCATAAAGTGAACTAGACAACTGTGCAATTGCATCTCTAAAAAAATTGTTAAAATATGACAAAAATAAACTTTTTGATTTAAACTGATCTTTTATCGAGAACAATACTATACTCCAATAAAGTGTTACTATATTTACTATGCTGTACTTACGAGTGTGGACCTGGAAAGAACACAACCCGCACAACACAGTGCATTGGTTTTGCCCTGTCACTTATTTTAAATGCATTTCTAAAAATATCGGTCTGCATTCGTTTCTCTTGAAAACACGGAAGTTCTCATTATTAAAAATTAGTAAGTTTTTGTGTGTTTAACAATAGTATTGAAGGATGTTACCAAGGTAATCCACTAGGATTTGTAAGTCGGCATTTCTGAGAAATCGGAGGGTTGTTCAGCAAAACATATTAGTGACATGGCTAGTACAGCTGTAGCCAACAGCACCAGTCTTAGCGCCTGTAAATCTCAGGTCCACGCTCGTATAAAGGAAATTCGGCTTAATGTATGATTTGTAAGTTTGGCGTAGTAGGTCGAGCGTTCTTCCCCATTTTATTCCTGCTAGTCTTTTTAGTATATCGCTTTTGGAAGAGACTTTTTATGCAATGTAGTTTGCGTGGTCTTTTAGATTAAGCTTCTTGTCACGGATGACTCCTAAGTATTTGGTGCCGCAGTGTTGCTGGATTGCTGTGTTTTCCACTTGGAGAGATATGTCCTGTGTCTTTGTTTTCAGTGAGAAGATCTGATAAGTTGTTTTCTTGGCATTAATTTTCATGTTGTTACTCTTGCTCCATCTCGTCAGATCATTCATCCTATCACGCATTGAAACGAAAATATTTTTGTCCTTGTTGCTGTTTGCCAGCCATACCAATACGTCATCTGCGTACATTGCACAATTGAGTTGTCTGGATGGCACCGCTTTAGGGAGATCGTTTATGTATATGTTGAATAGTAGCGAGCTAAGAGCAGCACCTTGTGGGAGCCCCACTTGTGTTTGTTTATATTTGGATACAGCCGCTTTCCACCTGGTTCATATCCATCGTTGACTCAGAAAGTGTGTAAGCCAATGGAACATGTTACCCGTTATATGCAGGTCTTTAATCTTTTTTAACAGTTGAGATATCCATACCGTTCAAAGGCACCTTTGAAGTCAACAAAGACGGCCAAAACCAATTCTCCCCTATTGCAAGAGTCCTTTACACTCTGTGTAAACCTTAGTATTTGGTTCATAGGTGTATAATGAGGCCTGAATCCTGCCTGGTTATTGGAGATTAAATTGTTGCTTTCCAGATAATACTGCAATCTTGCCGCAACCATTCTTTCCATTGTTTTCGCTATTATCGAGGTCAGGGAGATTGGCCTGTAGTTGTGTATTTCGTCACCCAAGGTTTTCGGTTTTTGATGGGGATGATGATTGCTTTTTACCATATGGATGGCATATCAGATTTTCTAGCCCATATTTCATTAAAGATTCCAATTAATATTTCTTTAGCCCTTTTCCCCAAGTTTTTTATGAATTCTGAGTGGATTTTATCGGGTCCAGGAGATTTATTTACTTTGAGCTTTGAAATTGCTATATCTAGTTCAGCAATGGTATAATCCTTTGTGAAGACATCAAGGCTTCGTCTAATTGGGATGTCTCCGAGTTGTTTTTTGATAACTCTGTCATGTTTCTTGTTCTGACACAAGATAGCTTATGCACTTCTTTATAATGGTTTCGATGTACTTTTTATTGGGGCAGTAGGTTTTTCTTCCCACTTATCTGTTAGAGTGTTTATGTATCCGTGAACTTTGTCGCTGTTTGTTCTATAGTTCAGTTGTCCAATAAACCTGGAAAAGCTATTTCTTTTTGCCTCTCGTACGTGCCTGATATATAATGCATTTGCTCTTCGCCACTCTTGAACTTTCTTTGTGTCATTGTGCTTTTCTGCTTTGTCCCTCAGTATGTTTCTCCTATTCTTCAGATCTTCCAACTCTTTGTTCCAAAAGGGTTTGTATTTCCTGACTTTTCCTCTGGGTATGTGTTGTTTTGCCGCCTCTAGTATGGAGAGGTGTTGCAGTCTCACTTCAGCATTGGCTTCCATGTTGATTGTATCCACACTTACTTCTACAGTGTCTTGGAAGTTCTTCCAGTTGGCTTTCTTGAAGTTCCATAGGTTACGCTGATTTTTCATTTGTCCATTCTGTGATTTAATTGTTGTTTTAGTAATTACAGCCCTATGTCCGCTGCCCTCGCCTTCTACAACATGTTTGGATGTGCTACTATAGATGTCACTTGACACCATTGTTAGATCTGGGTTCGATGGTCTTACTGTCGCTTGAATGATACAAAAGTTGAATGATATTGGAATCGATGAAGTTTTCTATTTCCCTTCATGCTGTGTTTCTATCCAGATATCCCCAGCGCACTGAATGTCCATTAAAATCTCACGTTATAATTGTCCTGTTTGTCACTTTCATCACATCCATGTTCAGGCCGGAGTTGTTTGGTGAGCTGAAGATTCCATATGCAAAATATCTAACCTTATTCTTTCAAACCTCCACCTGGGCATTTCCTTGAGGACTTTAAAGTTGTGAGTATAAGGCTGTTCTTTACTCCCACCAAAATGCCACTTGCGATCTGTCTAGACTTGTATAAATAACTGATTTTATAATCTATAAATTTATAGCGGGATTGGGTTTTCTCTGAAATGTTGGCCTCCGTGATAAAGAAGACATCAATGTCGTGCTTGTTTAACTGTCTCACGATGTTCAGTTTCTTTGCCTGAGTCAGTCCACCTGCGTTCCAGTGATACGTGTTCACACTTATAATGTGGTGTACATCTTTAGCCGTCTGATTTGAGACTTTGTCTGTCCTGATAAGGACAGTTTGTACCTTTCTCTCTCCCTTCCTCAGTCATCTCTTGTTTTGGTTCTGGCTTTGGGAAGCAATAGCCATCATTGTTGATCATTTAGCACTACCCAGGAAAAACACGTACAGCTTAAAGTATGCTGCGGACGCAATCAACTTTGTTCCCCAGTATTATAATGTAAAAATGTCAAAACTGTTTATAACCATAAGCATTTACATTTATTACTATAGCAATGTATTCGGCAAATTTAGAATCGGTTAATTTTTTAACAACCAACAGCAATTTTAGGTTAGGTTTATATCGTTCTATTATATAAAAAAATCCTGACACTCACACAAAAAACCTGGCATGCGTCAGGAACTAGGATACCGCACCCCCAGATCATACAATACTGTAATATGTTTACATTTCTTCGCCAAGGGGGTTGGTGAACGAATCAAGCAGTCAACAATGGTTTAAAGTAGATGTCGTACCAGTCACTAGCTAGCGCTTAATATATTCTTTATTAGAAATGTCATAAAATCTTCTAGTTTATTTCACATAAAAGTATTCAAATTTTTATATCCGCATTTACTTTATTATCATCTTTAAATTAATCAAGTTAGGCTAATGAAGACGGGGAAGTAGCAGAAAGCACAGATCCCAAACATCAACGACTAGGCTCATACTTGTGCAACTGGATTAGATTTCAACGGTAACAACAAGCCAGGCTAACAATACACAAACAATGCTTACTTCAGTTATCATGTTTATAGGAATTTTAGTAGATTTTAAAGTATCGATTCCACTTTTAGGTTCTATTGAGTTGTCTAGATTCACTCAGTTTATTTACATTTGAAGGGTGCTTATTCTTAAATAATTACGATAATACATTTTTTACATGCTTTCTTCATTTTATGCTTACAGATTAATTAAAGCGTGTGCAGACAAATAAGATAGAACAAATCAAAATCCAAATTAATTTTAATTGTGAAATGTAGTGCTTCGATCGCTAGTTTACCAATTAACCCTTCCCAAGTAGCAAACGACTTTGACCCAAACGCGAATTACGTTTAAAGTCGCAAAAATATATTTTAGCCTCTGGTTAATTAGGTAGTTCACTAAAGTTGCCGTAGAATGCAGAGGCATGTCCGCTGTCTATTCACGAAGAGAAGATGTTTTGTTGAATGTCCTTCGCCTCGAGGCAGCGGAGGGGGGCGCTATTTTGTCTGGAATTTCCCGGCGGCGCTCGCATGTTATAATTTCTACAGAACGGATAACGGCTATACTCGCAGTCTCACTAGGCGACGCCCTTCATATTTGCATTTGAGCATTGTTTTGAAGAAGTATTGTTTTTATAGATCTTTCGTAGTTTTTATTTTGGGTTGTAAATATTTTTTGTTAACGTTTTGTTTTATGTGTATATATTATCAGTATTTGAGTGAATATTTTTTGTTGTGTGAATCGTCTTGGTGTAAATATCTTTTTATTTTATTGGATAAAATGGAAAATCCTGATGACTCAGACTTTGAAACTTTTGTTCTGGGTGCAATAAATGCATATTGAAATGCTTATAGGACAAAGAAAAGTACCCTCTACTTTTGCACCATTGTCTCTGCACCCTGATAAGTCTTTTGAGATTTATCACACCTCTCCAACATATTAATAGTCCAATAATATGTGGTTTTTTGTATTTTTAACATTACCTTGTAATTTTTATATATTATTTCATAATATTACTGCTCCAATTTAAAAAAATTTAAAAACTAAAACTTTGTTTTTTTTTTGCAATTTTTTGCTATTATGTTTTACGTAATAAAAAATGTTAAATGTAACGAAAACCCAATGATGTTATATTTTTTTAATTACATTTTCACGTATAAAACAAAATTTAACATTGAAGAATAAACTAAAAACTTTTAAAGTTATTTCAGCGTTGAGGTGAAATAAGGCAAATGTTATTCAGCGTGTGAAGGGTTAAGCTGTTATTTCTCACTTTTATCTAATAGGAGTTTAGGTTACTATCCAATTTGTAGGGTATGAAGCTGAATAATAAAACCATTACAATATAAAAACAAATACTTTAATTAATTCAATACTTACTTTAATATAAAATAAGGATACATTATACACATCTAATTACAACTCATTACGCATTCCAACATATGGAATTTTACATCAACGTGTTGAGTTTAGGGTGTTGAAATCATTTCTGTATTTACATTAGTTGAAACATTCATAGATGTTAAACCACTTTAAAACCTAATCAACAGTTTAGTATCTGTATTTGGTAGAATAATCTTTAGGCGAAACGACGAGACCTCTCCCTTTTCTTGCTCCTCTATAGACGGTTTCAACAATATCAATCATTTCTTGTTTATCTTCTAGAGCCCAATTAATTTTATTGTTATTACCAGTGCCCAAATCAATCATAATGTGTTTGTTACGGAAGAAAAACATAACCGTGCAAGGATCGTACAATTCATACCTGAAAAAAAATGAAATAAAATTAGTAAACTTTTGTGTAATCTATTTGAAGAAGAATATTATAACTAATATTATATTTTAAAATATAGTTGCAACATGAAGTAAGTATTATATATTTGAGAAAATCTACAAAGCAACCCATAGTAAAATAAATATGCTGTGTTTACATAAGTATAATCTTAAATGTTTTTACATATTAGAAACAATTCAATAATTACAAACATTTATTAACATCATTATAAAACAAGTGCAATATAAAATAATTTACAAACACATTCAAATATATTAGTATAGTTTCACATAAAATCAAGTGTTTATCCAGGGCCGGATTTAAAGTTTGAACACTCCTAGCCCAAGAGTTTTTGCCCCCCCCCTTCCTCCAATGGTATAAGTGTTCTTGTCTCTAAATACCTACGCTTGAAATTTGATTAAAAACTGTTTTGAGAACACATTTCCATTTTTTTAAAATATATATTTAAGTTTTTAGGGAAGTTTTCATTTATCAAAACATTTCTACCTGAAGAAGTACAGCGACAAGTTTACTTTGCAATTTGTACATTCTAAGTTGGCTTACGGTTTATCTTTTTGGGGAAGTACGTATAAATCACGTTTAATTTTATTGATTAGTCTCCAAAAATCTTTTGCTAGAATGTTGTGTAAAACTACCGGTTTTAAAATTCCTTCCATGCTTTATTGCAATAAATAAATGTTTTTAATGTGTTAGAAGTGTTTTATAGGAGCTGTGTGTTATAATGAAGGAGCTGTGATAAATCACGGAGTTCACACAAAGCAAGTTACCAAAGGATTTGTAATGTTACCCAAATGTCACAAAACATTTATTCTAAAAACATTCTTCTTTTTTGGGCCAAAATTCTATAACATTTTGCCTTTATATTTTTAAAGTATAATATCTGAAATATACATTTTAAACTCAAACTTAGATATTGGTTATTTTATCTTTCTCCTGTGGCTTTGGAAACTATGTTTAAACTATCCAAGGACTGATCAGAGTGATTGTCAATGAATGGAAGTTTGAAGAATAATATCGTATCTAGTAAGGTATGAGGATTGAGGTTGAATTTATGAATGAGATGTACAGACCAATTGAAATGTATTTTTAATTTAAAATAATATTTCGATCACACAGCTGAACTGCTGACGAATTTCCAAAATTTAGTTTATATTTTTTAGGGTTTCAACCAACTAATAGTAGAAATATATCAGTAGAATTATTTGTTTGCACCTCAGCCTCCAGACCCAGCTTACTCGCTGCTTCGTTCTGCTCGCATCAACAACTTGATGAATAATAACAGATTTCAACTTGGTCTTGTGACTAAAGCATTACCTAATCAACACCTCCAACGCACGCAGCCCAGAGCTCACTTGAAATAGCTTTAACGATAATAACTAAATTTGCTTATTAAACTCATTAAAAAAACCTCATAAACTCATAAAGGTCAAAAATAAAGTGGTAATTCCACTGCAGCTGTCCTTAAAGTTCAATCAATATACACAAAAAGATATTGTTTCAAGGAATGACCGTTTAAAATCAAAACAAATTCACTACAAACAAGCTGACACTGAAAACTCACTTAAAAATTCAACATTTATACTATTGTAAAAGGAATAATCAATAATAGATTTCACGCAACAATCCATAAAGTATACAACACTTTCTTGTTCAAAACATGAAGACAACTTTCTTAAGCCGATACAAATTCTCTGTTGTATCATTATGTTCCAACATGTTGGCAACTACTACCAGATTTGAATTATATACCAGTGAACATTACACTATGCGTTATAATGTACAAGCCAATCAATCACGTAAGAAGCCTTTTCCAGAACATCGAATGTCAAATTTTTAACATCAATAAGAGAATGGATACTACGCACTGAAAATTCAGAATCACTCTTTAAATTCATTGAATAACTTATGAAGAAAACCAAACTGATGTAAATAAGAGGCCTGCTGAACCTCAGTGTGTCTTTCTAAATCCTTGATATTCAACAGACACAAATTGAGAAGGTAAACCCAAAATAGCCCATTACTTGGTATATGTCATTTGAACTGTTTTGATTTATATATAACCTTCAGGTGAAATAAAACTTTATTATATGTGAGGCGGAAAGCAAAAAGGGACCTCATCGCGGCAAACTGAAAATTTCAGTACAAGCAGTTTCATCGAATGAATTCAAAAATATCGATTTTCGGTTGTTTGCGGTTTAATATGCTTCATTTCATCCTTTACCAGTTGTAATTGATTACAAAACTGTTGTAAACGGATAAAACACTAAAAAAAAATAATTAACATAGCTTGGGAAAAGGGACCTCTTCGCGCTTATGGGAAAATAACATGGGCCGCGAACAGGTCCCTTTTCTCAAACACATCAGATAGCAAGGCAATACTTTAAAAACTACTCTCTGATGAATTCTAGCAGCGACGAAGTGAACTACTACGAGTTTATTGTAAAATGAGAACGTTTTCTGGTTATAAAAACCTTTTTACTTTCCGCCTCACATATTTAAAACTTATTTCAACCAATTTTTTGAGGCTCTACTATTCAATCTGCCGCCTCAAATATTAACAGACGTGTCTACCGAATTGGAATTTTCTTCTTGAATCTACAGTTGAACTTGGTTTTAACGGCCTCGGCTAATGCGTCAACTCGGGCATAGCATCATTTTTTAAGGTCCAGTCAAATCGTTATCTCTTATATTATTATAAAACCCTGTTTTAGCGTCAATAAATAATTTAACCACTCAGTTGTAACGTAATAAATCTACAAAATATCAATGTCAAACTTTGAATTCAGCTTTCTCAGAACTCGAAAAATGTTAGAATTCCCCCTTTCCTTTGATTTTGGGTCGCCTATTTTCCCCCTCCTCAGAATCAAATCATGAAATAAACAATCTACGTATTTTTTTTCACAAGCAAAACCTCCGACAGGTCCCACCAAAGTCGGTAAATGGGGCGGGGTTCCACTACAATCAACACTGCTAACTCTCCCACCCCTCCTAAGAAACAATTCACAAGGTATGCGGTGTGTTACTAAACCCATGACTTGCTTGGAAAGTGTTCGGACAATAGAAAAGCACGGCAAGACTCAATTGTATAGCCTGGCGATACATTTACATAGTTGTGTTCAGACTGTTCCCCCCCCCCCCCCCAGTAATGTCGACACTTTAAAATTGTTGCGTGTTTTTTTTAATATAGTAAGTTAATGTTTTAAAACGTACTGTAATTTTAGTGTTTTTAAAACAGTTTTTTATTACACACTACATGTATTTACTCATTCAAACTTTACACATTTAACCTAATTTATAATTGTAGGAGACTTCAACTGTAATTGTAGGGACCCTACTGTACATTGAAAGAAAAATATAGTGTTTTTCTTTTTAATAAACGTCATGAATAATGTTGTCAATAATAGTAATACGGTATAGTTGTTTGTCCTTTTACTCGAGGTAACAAAAATACGATTTCCTGTTGGTACATCTTTATAACGTCACTCGGACGTAGCGTCAACATTTGTTCGGTCCCTTCGTTGACACTATAACCAGTTCAACTGTATTTCCGTTAAACCTCAATACTATGTTTCAGAAATGAGCCAGGCCTATATTACAAAATTGACTATTAGAATTTAAGTAGCTGGTTTTCATGGAATTTGACTGATCCAAGGGCTTTTGAGTTATTAATATTATTATTGATTTTAAAAAATACACAATGGCGGATTAAAAGTATTTTAAATTACGATTGGATTGGTAGTAGCTGCTGTAAACCTAAACACATCCATTGAATTCTACTCCCAAAAAATAATACAAATTTTAATTTCATTATTAAAAATATATGGTTACAATTAAAACTTACATTTTATTAAAATCTGGTACTTTTGTGATGTCCACTAAATAAATAACTGCAAAATTCTTAACCTTTTCTGCAATGCTGTAGAGGACTTCGTCCATTTTCATACAAGTTGGGTCCCAATCGTGTCCAAAACGTATAACCTAAAAAAAATTAATTACAATTAGTTTAAGAATAGGCCTAAGTGATAGAAATTTCAGAGTACAACTTGAATGATTTCACTGTCGACTTACTAACACAGCTCCTAACGTCCTGTAAAAAGTCCTACAATTTTAGCCGGATACCAGCATTAGTACTACCACCATGTTAAAAGCGCTAATACAATGTTATATACAAGTCTTAAGACTTTTATAATATGAAATCAATTTGCTAGGGTTTTAAATACATCTCAAAATAAATTTCAACAGCCCTTAAGCACATCAGGCACTCATCAAACTTTAACTCTTCCTGACTTGAACATTTCCTAACCTAGGTACTGCAGTAGTTAGCAGCTTCATTATTCAGTAACCAAAGATTAGATAAACACACACTTAATTGGAAACTACATAGAAAACAAATTGATAATCATTAGGCCTACCATTTTACTTTTATACTGTTAATTACTTATTAATGTAATTGTTTCATATTTTTTGTAATTTCTTAAAATTAAATATTCTAAATCTAATCTTCGTATGGCACATTGATCTTGATTTCTTGATCAGTCATTGTTTCCTTAAAACAGATTTACAAAATCCAGTTTTATTTGAACAACATTTAATGTGCTCTGGCACTGAGTTAAAAAACTTTGGAGCGAGATATGAGTAAAATTTCTTTAAAATGGTTAAGTTTAGTTTTTTGGTGCGTATACCATTTGGACTACATTTAAATTGTTACATAATTTTTCTCTTCTTGGTCATAAGTGGATTTTATTTTCCCCACTTTTATTTAAAAAAATTCTCAATACTTTATAGCCTATATAGATATATAAACTTTTAAGTAGTAGAACGTTATTAAGGTCCTGAATAAAAGTGCAGCATGTATCATTCTGGATTTGTTTAACATAGCCTAATGTGAATAAAATGTTTGGTATTTATTTACTTTACCTTGTCAAACGAAACTACTATAAACACACAAACCTGAACTTTTTTCTTAATAAATATAGTATTTATACACTTCACTGATACCGGGAAACCAATATTTTACCATATTCAACATTTACAACATTAAAAACTTTCAAATCAAAAGTTCGTTATGGAAATTTACATTGTAAAGTGCCGACATGTTTTTCTTACCGTCCTGACAGCGTTGCCGGATTGTTCTTGTTCTTTTTTGTGTAGAAACGAACAGTTTAGGCAACTCATTCTAATTATAAATAGTGTGATAATACGAAATATTATAATTATATAAATATTATAATCATACTGTTATTGGCAAAATACTGTGACTAAACAGTTTAGGTAAGTCCTCTAGTTTTTT
>JAGFPH010002052.1:18498-54336 GCA_018207615.1 Philaenus spumarius
ATTTTGAAACGGATCGAAAAACAAAAAAAGTACCTTTTGAAGAATCGCACTAAGGCCCTTTGACCAAAAAATCAGAAATTTTGAAGCATTTTTACTACCCCTTAAAAATCCGGGAATAAAACATATATATATATATATATATATATATAAAGTAATGATTTTTGGGTATAGTCTCCAAATGGTCTGAAACGGATAGAAACCAAATTTTAGCCTTCTCCGACCAACCGTTTTCAAGTTGGGTCGAGTGTAATAGCTCTTATTTTCTTCGAAAATTCGGCTAAAAAAAAAAAACTGTGCTCTGCTTACTAATTTTTATAAGAGCATTAAAAACATTTTACCAAAAACTTGGCTTACTCACCAACGTAAAACTTAGAAATTACAAATCCCACAAGTGATAATGTAATTCTTAAAATATCGAGGTAAAATTTAAATATATTTCATTTGTTGAAAAAAAGTTCAGTTTCAGATCGTCATTCTCATCTAGCAACTTACATACAAGGACATCCTTTAAGGGATATAACCTATTGACTCCCAATAAATACAACATATCTTAGTCAAATCTAATCCAAAGGTCAAATTCTTCGTGTACGTCAAACTGCATTCGTATCCAGCAGTCAAAGTAACTCAGAATGAACGTGCTTAGCGATGTGATGGCTGTGTTTCACTGTGTGTTTGATTATTTCTTCACACTAACACGATTGACCTTATGATTGTTATGTATGTTGCCATAGCATGCAGCATTAACTAACTATGCAAGAAAGTAATTTGTTTGTACTCTGCTTTGGAAAGTCTGAATTACATTAATAATTGTCTTCTTCGAACAATTACAGAGTTGAATTCCATAAGTCCAGGCAAGTTTCAACTCTTGTCGATACAACAACAATTTATTATGAATTGACAATTGAGTTCTCTCCCTTAAAGTCAGTACATTTTTACAACTTAAGTACACACCTTGGTCTACTGACATGGTACCTTCAGGACACCAATTTATGAAGGCACTTTATTATGAAATTAACTGTAATGTTAAAATATCCAGTTTTTCTTTTAAACCAATCAATTATCTTTAATATCTTGTGCTCATTTGTTTGTAATATTACGAGTTCAAAGTATTTTTATTAGGGATGGATCGATTCTCAAATTTATCGATTCCAATACCGATTCCGATTCCAAGAAATTATTAACGATTCCGATTCCCCATCATTCCAATTACCATAATTGTAAAGGGAAATAAACATTGTTATTTAATTTTAACTGCATGGTTTTTTGACTTTAATGTTATTTGTTAATATTGTTATTGAACTAAGAGGAACTTACATAAAACTGCAGATTTGGATTCATTAAAAAATGTATAAATTTTTTTCATTATACTGCAACGAAAAAGCTGTTTTCTATACCTATGCACATAGACGTAAAAAACACAGACATGCAAGTCCTTATTTTCCGTGCACAATACTGTGAAATCAGCTGTGTAGGTATCAGTAAATTTAACGTTCTCCAGCTGATTTTACAAATAAGAATAAACATCAGTTTTATGTAAACAGCTGATTGATTTTGTCAATGGAAATATAACAGAAAATCAAACAAGTTTAATTGTTTTTTTTTTTTTTTATTAAAAGGATGTTTTGATTAAAAATATGTTGCTTTTTCAGTGTGGAATAATGATAAATATTGTACGTAACTCGTTCAGTAAGTTTTTCCGTGCTTGCACATGAAAATCCCGCATTCAGCTGCGCCTCACCCAGGAACTAGCCGGAAAACCCCTATTTACCGGGCTTGTAACTTAATATACTATTAAAGAGTAGGGGTTTAACTTTTTAAGGATAACTTAAGAACAGAAAAACCATATGAAATAAAAAATATCAGTAGGGAAAAATGTAAAACATTCTTAATTTGATGTATGTAGACATTTTCACCAGTAAAATGTTTAGGCAATTGTTTCCTTTGTTAAGTAAACGCTTCTTGTTTTATTTTTGTTCATGCGTAGGCTGTTATTTGTACAAAAGATGTCAAGTCAGGTAGGCTCAAGTTCAACAACTTATGGATTCATTTTTTATCGTATCTATTTATAGAATTAGGGTGTCTACTGTGACGAAAACTAACACATTTTATAGATCGGTAACGAAAGTTTAAAGTAATAATTTTATTTGTTTTAGGTCAGGTAAAACATTTTGGACATTTTTGGGACTTACGTTACGTGATTTATAATTTTTGTAGGAGTCCCGACAAACATTTACTTCTTTTACTTCTTATTCATTCCCGAAAAAAGTAAATTTAATTTCCACTTTTTCCGAATTTTACATATGTCATCTAAATTACATTTATGCGGACCTTAGCCGTTGTATTTTAAATTAAGGTTTACGCCGCCGTTTTCTAAAATCAGCTAATAATATTCGGCGTCGTTTTTTTTTTTTTTTACGACAATTGTCATTTTATTTTAAATAATATTTCACCAATGGTAGTTCATGTTCATAAAATTGGCACAAATTGTATTCAGGCATCGATTTTTTGCGGGCGTTCACTGTGGTACTTAAATTATGTTTTAACGCTATTGTATTTGACGCATTGTTTTTATTAAATTGGACTAGGTTAACTATATTTGGGTAATTTCTTTTGTAATTTCTTATACGGACATTCCATTGTTCTCGGGAGTAATTTATTCGCGGACATACACTGTTGTATAATTGCGATCGAATGCCGGCGTTTTTAAAATTAACGCTAATAATATTCGGACATCACATTCTTTTGCTGATATTCGTCATTAGACATTATTTTATTATGTTTAAATAATATTTCACCAATGTCATAAATTTGGCACAAATTGTATTCGGGCATCGATTTTTTTTTTTTGTGGACATTCACTGTGGTACTTAAATTATGTTTTTTAACTGATATTTTGTACATCCTTATATATAATTCTGTAAGCGAAATTTTAGATTCAAAATTGTGGGAATTTGGTAAATCGGAGGATGATGGGAGAGGTATCAAATTAAAGGTATCGATTCAAGGAACGAGGGAAAAATATAAGTTTTTTCTAAAATTAAGAACTAAGGGGTTTTTGGGGTCCCCGAAAAATGAAAAATCCCCATAAGAAATACATGAGAATTTAAAAACATCTGCTTTGTTTACATTAAAATATTTTTGGTATTAAATAAATAAATTAAAAACATAAAACAGCTGTTCTGTAGTTTACATTAAAACATTTGATCTATACTAATATTATAAAAAGGTAAAGTTTGTTTTTTTGTTTGTTTGTATGTAGGGGGTAATCTCTGGCACTGTACAGAACAGATTGAAAAAATAGTTTTACTAATAAAAATCTACACTATCCCTGAGTAACATAGGCTATAATTAATTTCGATAAAAACTTTTTTACTTCAATATTTGTAAATTAGTCGGAAAAAATTCTTAGGTTAGGCCTAGAATGATAAACCAACAAATTTATTTACATTTGTTACCATAGCAACCAATTGAATAAAATAACAGATACCGTAATATAGCTGCTTGCTCCAATATTTCCATTAACAGCTGATTTAAAAATTTGAAGCAATTATTTTTGTATTTCTAGCTTTTAGGTTAGGGTTTTAAAGTGTAGACCTGAGCCTTGCTGGTTCTTTTAACCATTATTATAACTGATGTTATAAACTTTACGAAACAATTTGATTTGAACATTTAACATTATTTACCATCTTAGTTTTGAGGTTATTATTAATCCTACACCTTTATTATAAATAAAACATAACATATGTTTTGGAAGGTTCCATTGGGGGATGGCGTGCGGAGCACGCAGGGGTCTCCCCTAGTTTTGCCTAATTGTATTCGGGTTTCGTCATCTTTCATGAAAACTCACTGTGGTATAAATTAAATTACGTTTTAATGCCAATATTTCATGAAATTACTGCTAATTGTGTTTGGGTATTAATTTCTTCCATGAACATTCCGTTTTTTGTTGATAGGTATCAGTATCGACCCATCCCTAGTTTGGAAACACACAAAGTAATCGCTACTAATAGCTAGAAGCAACGGTACGGCTACTTCGGCTACTCTAGTACTTTGGTGCAGTGTAGATTCTCCGAATACTTCGTATTGGAATGAAATGGGATGTGACGACTAATATAACGAGGAAATATAAACCAGGGCCGAGGCAATCGGCGTACCGAACATATTTGCAGAGATTGGTGGTGGCCGGGCTCGGAATCGGAATCGACTTGATGCCAATTCCAGTGCCGAGAATCCGTGGAATTGACTTTTGGAATCAAGAATCGACCCATCCCTAATTATTATATCATATTTATAGGCCTACTGTTGTTTTTGTATAAATTCTTGTATAATTATTTTTTGTAGACAAAAAGGTAAAATAAAAATTTGTTATATATATTGTATTCATGTGGTCCATGATATTATAAGTACAATTGTACACCTATCTGTTTATTAGTTGTTGGTTCTAATTATTATTGGTTATACCAGGGTAGGCTAACTGTATTAACTCTATGGTAAATATATTTTGAATAATAACTGATTTAAAATAAAGCATAAGACAATATAATCTTAGATTACTTACCACTGTACAACCTTATTCCAAGATGGGTTTTTACCGCCATTAGGGTCAGTGTGAGTTTCGTAAACGCAATGGCCTACTCGCAATCTGACGTAAGGGTCCATTCGAGTCATGCCATAGTTCTTAACCAACTTAGCCTAAAATATGAGACAAAATGCTAGTTACTGTATAGTTATAATTAATTACCTAAAAAATCGAAATTAAGATAATGTTATGTAATTTAGTGATTAACTGTTAAACTTCTAGATACAATTTAAGGAAAACTTAAATATTCTTCCTAATTAGCACATTTAAAAGGCAGAGCCTTAAGTTAGCCTTCCTATAAAGTGAACTAAATCGACGTATGTTTGCAATTTATAAGCTTATTTTTTCAAATATTTTGAAAACTTTTCTCCAATGATAAGAAAGTTTATAAGTGTAATTTGACACTTGAGATTTGTAGTCTATCGTCCTGGCAATTCAACTTCTGATAGTTTGAGGTTCAGTGTAATTTGAGCTGAACTGAAGATTGAGCACACTGAAGAGTTATAACTATCTTTTCCACAATGTTCCATGAAAGAAAGCAACTCCTTCGTGACGACACATGCTCAAAACCAATGTTGCATACAACTTACATCTTCCCTCTTTTAAATCATGCAAAGGTCATTTGGATATGTGTTGTAGTTTTAAAATTATTAAGCTTTGCGTAATACACACAAAATCGAAACATCGACTTTCGAGTTTCCCCTCTTATTGGATCCGCTGTGTAAGACATTTTCATCAAAATATATATGTATGTAAACATAGATGATCCAGATTCTTTGTTTTCTATCCATCAGCCATTCTATGTTTTTACAATAGTAATTTAGTTTTCGAGACATTCACAACTAAACATTACAACATCCACCATTTAAAAAAATAAATTCTTGGTTTTTGGAATACTGGTAAAAGATTATATAAATAGTGTATTTGTAGATAAATCTTCACTCGATATCATATCTACTTAGAAAGATACAATTTTAATTATTTAAACTATTCATGATAACCAATTATTGAAATAAACAGCTTTGGGCATGCCTTACACCATAATGGGTAATAATACTGTATTTTGCATGCACATTATTGAAATGAAAAATTATTTACATGACCCTTTTCATACATCATTAAAACAGAAAAAAACTAACTTAATTTACTCTTAATAATAAAATAAACAAACTATTCACAGTACAATATAATTAATTCATAATAATATAGTAAAAAATAGTAACATCAAAACTACTTCCTGCTGTGTTCTAAAGAATTAGGACTTGGTCAATTCATCCTGAGGTTAAAATCTATTTGAGATATTCAACACAATTCTAAAAATAAATAGCTCAAAAGGAGGAGAGAAAATATAGTGTCCGGCACGTTCAACTACACACTAACACTCGCAAACCACATTTAATTTAGAAAAACTTAGATTTGGCTTCGATAAAAAACTAATCCAAATCAACGCAACAACAACATAATAACACTTCAAACAACCTGCTAACAATAGTAAGTAACACAATGATCAAACTATAATCCCATAGAAGAAAGAAAATAACAATAATAAATAATGCTGCATTAACTTAATTATTTTATTATATACGGTTCACAAGTATCACTGAGTAAACATCAAAATCAGCAAAGAAATACATTCCCTTTTGCTCACTTCAATCACATAATAAAATTGATATACATACGAGGACCGTTTAAGTCCTTAGAAAATCCAAGAGACGGCGTGCGGATCACCGAAAATCTTTTGTTTTTCAAAAGAATTATTACTCAGTAGTTAGCTGTTAAATTTTTAGCTTTATACAACATGTGGTTTCATTGTTGTCGTCGATTGAAGCAGAGAACTTTTGTTTATTTTAAAAAATCGTAAAAAGTGAGTTTCAAGCAGTGATAAAACATTTATATTTGAAAAGCTTAGCTCCAAAATTAATCAAAGCCGAGTTGGATGAAGTTCATGGCACATCTGCCCAGATGCGTTGCCACCATTTGTAATTGGGTAAATTAATTTAAACATGGCCGTACATCAACGAAAAAAGAACATTGCTCAGGACATCCAGTAGAGATGATTTCACCCGAAATAATCGATAAAATCAACGATATGGTGTTAAGCAATCGGCGATTTAAAGTGCCCGAGATAGTTGAGGCCATAGGCACATCACAAGGTACTGTCTTTTCAATTTTACATGAAAAACTACGTGTGAAAAAGTTTCAGCAAGATGGGTGCTGCGTTTGCTCACAGAGGAGAATAAACGCAATCGTGTGATTGGTTTGAGGCTAATTTGGCACTCTTTCGTCGCAATCCGGATGAGTTTCTGCATCGATACATAACTGTGGACGGAACGTGGATTCACTACTACACACCAGAGACAAAGGAACAGTAAAAACAGTGGGTTTATGAAGGCAAACAGGCTCCGAAGAAGGCTAAGACGGTGAAATAGGCTGGAAAGATTGGTCCACAGTTGTTTGGGATGCAAGAGGAATTATTTACATTGATTACTTGGAAAAAGGGAAAACAATAACTGGAGAGTATTGTGCATCGTTATTGCAACCGCTGAGTGAAGAAATCAAAACTAAACACCCTCATTTGAAAAAGAAAAAGTCAACTTTCATCAAGACAATGCATGGCCTCATACCTATGGAGTTTCAATGGCTAAAATCGTAGAATTGAAGTTCGAATTGTTACAACATCCACCATATTTGCCAGATATGGCCCCCAAAACAGTTTTTCTTATTTCCAATCTTGAAAAAATGACTTAGCGGACAACGTTCCGGAACGAAGAAGTCATCTCCCAAACAGAGGCTTATTTTAAGGACCTTCCGAAATCTTAGGTTTTGTACGGGTTAAGAAAGTTGGAAAAACGCTTAGAAAAGTGTATAGAGCTAAAAGGAGATTATGTTAAAAAATATACAAAAAAGTTAGCCTACCCAAAATACTTTGTTTTTTTAAATCTTTTTCTAAGGATTTATTGAACGAGCCTCGTACCTAATAATCAGCCTTCATAAGGAAAACTCGGGAATGACCAGGTATCACAAGATCTGTTTGTTTACTGACTAGACATTGCAAATAGATTATAGTCAAAATAACCTATTCTTTTAATTAATTCATTAGGTCTAAACTAAAACTATTTTGAAACAGATATAAATAAATGTTTGTAGTGTATTACAATATAGAAGTACAAGAGTATAATATACCTGAGCAACTGTAATATTGAGACGACCTGCAGGGTTTTGGACAAACGGAGACCCAACTATCTGCTGATGTAAAGCTAATGCTGTCTGTTGATCAGCGGCTTCTTGCTGTTGTTGAGAAGTTGCCGTAATCCTTAGAAAATCTGGGGGCAAGGCACCCACATATACCTAGAAATAACCAAAAAATCAAATTAATAATGTACAGGAACTATTTTGCAACTTCATCATGAATCAGTAATTACATAATAATAGTCTAAGTTTACTGACACCACTTCAGTTCCGGAAGCCAGACAATTTTTATCATTTCAAGTAAAGTATTTTATCGATTCTCAGTGATTTTTAATAATTAAAACTTACATTTTTAATGGATTTGTGATGATAAGTTATCTGTTAAGTTCATTAACCTTTATGTTTAGGCATACTTTAATTAATTTTTTTTTACTAATACCTGATTAGGCTTTTAATTCTTAGCAGTTATATAACAAATTGATCATCTTTTTACTGACATGTTTATGTTAAGATTTAATTTCTTTTTATATGCAAATATAGTAGATTTATTGAATTTAGCATTTTATTCTGATTTAGGGCAAAGTCAATTTTTTTAATTTAATTTAAATTATTAAGGTTTAAAACCTTAGCGGTTAAGGGTAGGCCTAGTGCTGCCAAGCTAAGTACATTACTGTAACTAGAGACTGTAAGTTAAAACTTTAGTATATTGACTGAAAATACTTCAATGCATCAAGAACATTTAGGCAAGGGCTATACGGGACACATCAGACTGATTCGATAGATAAAATTGTGAACATCGATGTATATCACATATCCCTAACTTGTAGTTTGACAAAAAAGTAGGCTACACATTAACTATTTATGTTTTATAGAATTTTATGTTCCTGTATTGTTATTCATATTTTATTAAGTATTAAGTTGTTTGTAAAAGTACCGTACAGGAATAGTGAAGTCCGATAATCGTGTTTATTTACGTTCGCATGCACAGTCCAATGTTATCAAAAGATAAGTCTGATATTTCCCGAGTCAAATAAGTTGTGAATTGAGTTTGGGTTTAAAGTGTATCATTTTCTGATCATAATTACATTAAATTTTGTAAATTATATTTTCTGGCTACATTTATTCAAGACATTTAAAAGTAGAACTGAACATTATAATTAGGTATTAATAAAGCTTTTCTTGTGCTTGTGTTGGCACCTCTGCAATAATTTGGCCAGGTGACCTGTTATAAACTTTAGCCCAAATCACCTATGATGACATCAGTCCGACTATGGCAACCTACAAGAACCGAAGAACATAATAATTTTGTACATATAACATTTATTGACTTTGACAGTTATATAAGTATATATCAAGAGTGGAAATACACTTTAAGCTGATAAAGCTTACAAGGTATTAAAAAAAAATTATACAACAAATTTAATTGTAGTTAAATCAGCTTGTTAACCCTAGCTTATTATGTAATTCTATAGCAACTATTAATCCTATTTCTAACTTTAAAATAGAGAAGTGGAGGTACAATAGACATATTGAAAAAACGCATGAACTTATCCTTTTACTTATTTAAAAGTATTATTCTGAGATCGATGCTTACTCTTTTCCTTCGTTCTGCGTTAATTTCATCCGGTGATGATGCTGTTGCCATTTGTTTATTATTTAATTCAAAATACAGATTAAAATAAGCTAATTATCCTTTACAAAACAAGTTGCAATATCACGAAATAGTTTATCGCGTATTTTAGTAATTAATACGGTTAGGTTACTTAATAATCAGACAGAAGATTACTATCGGCCCAAACTTACTGCAATGAGCTGTCAGAATCAGGTGATCATTTGTCACTTTTTACAGAGACGACAGAGAATGTATCCAATGTTGTATGAAGATTAAACCTATGATTATATAACATGACAATAATATTATATACTTTGAAAAGTTATGATTTTAAGGGCTTTGCACATTACAAGTTAACCGTTGTTTAAAGAAGACTTTAGGTGGTTCGCAAAGATCTCATAATATTATATATATATATTTTTATATACTATGCACAATTACATACAATATATATAATTATATATTCTGTCAAAAGATTAGACTTAAACAAATTCATGTAAGATCTATTATTATTTATCTATTTATTTTTATTTGATCATCAGTATTTGTTTACTTCGTACACTTATTATCAGTATACGAGTATACTTACTTATAATGAATATAATACAAAATACAGTAAAATCAAATGATTTATTCAAGCAAAAACGTACATTATAAAGATAATAATATCCAATAGCTTGCAAATAAAGAATATTTAAGTATAGGTACATTCTTTTTATTTTAAATGTATGTAATTTCAGCTGAGTACTGTCAATACACCTATCCTTTGATTATCTATGAACCTTTGCTTGTCTTGCGTAGGTTTTTAAGTCGAAGAATACAAAAATTGATATCAACAATAGATAAATCGAACAAACTGAATAAACGTAATTGTGTCGTCTTCATAACCTAAAATTAGTTTTTGTCTAATTTTATTTCGGAAAAATTACTAATAGTTTGTTTCCTCTGTTAAAAGTTGTTTATAATAAAATAGACTATGTCTTATATGCTTGGACATTTACATAATGGATGGCAGGTGGATCAAGCGATTTTGTCAGAAGAAGACCGTGTTGTAGTAAGTTAACTCTATAAATTCAAACCTTTGAACCAATGTAGGCTAATCCATTATTTAGGTATTACCAAATGAGTAAATTACGTTTTAGTGTTTTATTTTAGAACTCTTGCAAACATTTAAGTCCAGGTGTATTTTTACTTTCTCCACCCTATACGTAGTATATGGAAAAAGTATTGTTTTCGTAAAAATGTTCGAATTTGAATTTTCAGTTGAATTATCTGTTTTGGTGCTCCCAGAACCCCAAAAAGTTGTTTAGTGCAATTATCTGTGTTGGTGCTCCCTGAACCCAAAAATATTTTTAGTGGAATTTTTTGTTTTGGTCCTCCCTGAACCCAAAAAAGTGTTTATAATGTGGTGTCTGTCTGTCAGTATGTATACACGACCAGAGAGGACACTATTGGTCCGATTTTCATGAAATTTGGTATGTAGGTACTAAACCCTAATATCTCCAGGCGTTTTTTTCATTTTTTGGAATTTCTAATTTTCAAGGGTAATTTACCCATAAAAACCCATAAAAAACGACAAAAATGCAAATTTCTCAAAAACGGCTCTAACGATTTTGATCAAATTTTCAGTATTTATAGTGCTTAAGATGCCAAACAAAATGACACCACCCGCTTTTATCAAAACTTCAGCGTTTTATAATTATGGGGAAATGTTAAAAAATAAACAAGTTTATGTTGTCAATCTAGCATCGCGGCGACGGCCGCACGAGGTAGCACAACTGTAGAGAGCACGGCCACTAATTCAAAGGTCGCGCGATCGAATCCCGCCTGGGACAATAATTTTTTTATACGATTGACGTAGGTAGAATATTATTTTTTTTTGTTTTGTTCTAAAAGTAGTAAATAAATGATTAAAAACAATATTATTTTGACTACAGTAAGTTGGGAGAAAGTTTGTGTCAGTTAACTGATACCGTTTATTTACTATTCTCACACGAAATAATATATCTTTTACACCATAGCCTAATTACCTTAGGCACTTCTTTTATTGGAGTGAAATAATATACAATATGCCTCAAAGTCATATTGCAGTAGGCCTAAGGAGTTCCAAGTTATGCACTTAAACGCTTTAGAATGTAATTATACTGTTCAATTAAGTTATTTTCATTATTTTATTTGCTAAAGCCAATATTTTGTTTATCGATTGGCGTAAATTTACTGTATGGCCCATGGCTGATATTTTTGCAGACGACAACTTTGTTTTACATTCTACTGTTAAATACAGGTAAATAAATATTGTGACTAAAGACTATAAGTTAGAACTTGAGGCTATATTTTTTATTCTTGCATTTCTGTTGGCGTAGGGTCATATAGGCCCTAGCAAGTTTGCTCCACAAAGCATTGCCAAATCTGTAAGTTTAAAATCAATATTCAAACGATAAGCCTATATAAATTAATTATTATTAAGATGTATAGTACATTATAAAAACAATATAATAGGCTATTAATTTCGATTAAAATACTTGTATAGTAGGCCTACGTAGCCTAAACTTTCCTTTTCGTGACGTATAGGTCTATAGGCCTACACTAGTTTTTTGTCATGTAACTTAACCTAAATTTATTAAAACAATATAATAAATTAATTTTTATTAAAATATATAAAAAAAACTACTAAACTAAGTAGTTGCTTCACTTGTGATATCTTCTAATGGTGCATAGCCTACTTATATTCACAATTATATTCAAACGATATAACAAATTTATCATAAAAACTATGTAGGCTACTATTTTTACATTTGTTATCACTCTTTCATTTTGTATGCTCACTTTTTTATGCAGATCAGTTGCAAGATGGCTGATCTCTAACGTCATCAATTGATATGATGTGCTTATCTTGGGTTCAGTTACGGATAAGGCGTTACTGAACTTTATGACTCAAGTATATAATGGTATTAACAATGGTTTCTACTGTGCCGGTGTATTTGTTGACATCATGAAGGCCTTTGAGACTGTCGATCATTCCATTCTCTTGTCAATGATGTATGATGTAAGGTGTAAGAGGTGTTGCCCTAAACCGGGTTCGCTCTTATCTTACGGACAGAATGTGGCAAATTAAAATTAATGGCAAAACCAGTGACCAAGGGAAAGTGAAGTACGGTATTCGCCAGTGGTCAGTGCTTTCAGGACTAATTTTTCTAAATCGATATTAACAACTTATGAAGGAGTCGTTTTAAGGACAACCTTGTCACATTTGCTGACAATACCGCTTTATTTTAAAAAGCTAACGCCTTAGAAGAATTAAAGCGGGACATGCAAAATGACTTAAATGGCCTTTGGTGGTTCACAAAGCATCAGCCTACATGTTAATGAGCCCCAAGACTCAGTATGTGATAATTAATTCCTCTAGGAAACTTTTTTTTCCAAATCAACTAAAGTATAACGATTTAGAGTGTGAATAGATCGGAGGTTGTAAATGTCCAGAAATTAAGCAAGTAGGTGACATTAAATATTTAGGCTTATATTTCGATTCTGGATTAACTTGGATGGTAAATTGACCTACAGACTCATTATTAGTAGAGTAAGCTGATCAAATATACATATCAGGACATTCTATATTGCTGAAATCAGTATGAAGACTTTCTTCTTCAACTTTTGAAATCAATTTATTTCGCTTAAATAAACTCTAGGCCTAAATTGGAATATGAGATTGCAGTTTTGGGAGGGTACATACATACTACACTGCTTTATAACTTTGCAAAAACATTTTATTCACATTAGGCTATGTTAAACAAATCCAGAATGCTACATGCTGCACTTTTATTGAGGACCTTAATAACGTTCTACTACTTAAAAGTTTATATCTATATAGGCTATAAAGTATTGAGAATTTTTTTAAATAAAAGTGGGGAAAATAAAATCCACTTATGACCAAGAAGAGAAAAATTATGTAACAATTTAAATGTAGTCCAAATGGTATAGGTACCAAAAAACTAAACTTAACCATTTTAAAGAAATTTTATTCATATCTCGCTCCAAAGTTTTTTAACTCAGTGCCAGAGCACATTAAATGTTGTTCAAATAAAACTGGATTTTGTAAATCTGTTTCAAGGAAACAATGACTGATCAAGTGATCAAGATCAATGTGCCATACTAAGATTAGATTTAGAATATTTAATTGTAAGAAATTACAAAAAATATGAAACAATTACAGTAATAAGTAATTAACATTATACAAGTAAAATGGTAGGCCTAATGATTATCAATTTGTTTTCTATGTAGTTTCCAATTAAGTGTGTGCTGGTCTAATCTTTGGTTATTGAATAATGAAGCTGCTAACTACTGCAGTAGGTTAGGAAATGTTCAAGTCAGGAAGAGTTAAAGTTTGATGAGTGCCTGATGTGCTTAAGGGCTGTTGAAATTTATTTTGAGATGTATTTAAAACCCTAGCAAATTGATTTCATATTATAAAAGTCTTAAGACTTGTATATAACATTGTATTAGCGCTTTTAACATGGTGGTAGTACTAATGCTGGTATCCGGCTAAAATTGTAGACTTTACAGGACTTTAGGAGCTGTGTTAGTAAGTCGACAGTGAAATCATTCAAGTTGTACTCTGAAATTTCTATCACTTAGGCCTATTCTTAAACTAATTGTAATTAATTTTTTTTAGGTTATACGTTTTGGACACGATTGGGACCCAACTTGTATGAAAATGGACGAAGTCCTCTACAGCATTGCAGAAAAGGTTAAGAATTTTGCAGTTATTTATTTAGTGGACATCACAAAAGTACCAGATTTTAATAAAATGTAAGTTTTAATTGTAACCATATATTTTTAATAATGAAATTAAAATTTGTATTATTTTTTGGGAGTAGAATTCAATGGATGTGTTTAGGTTTACAGCAGCTACTACCAATCCAATCGTAATTTAAAATACTTTTAATCCGCCATTGTGTATTTTTTAAAATCAATAATAATATTAATAACTCAAAAGCCCTTGGATCAGTCAAATTCCATGAAAACCAGCTACTTAAATTCTAATAGTCAATTTTGTAATATAGGCCTGGCTCATTTCTGAAACATAGTATTGAGGTTTAACGGAAATACAGTTGAACTGGTTATAGTGTCAACGAAGGGACCGAACAAATGTTGACGCTACGTCCGAGTGACGTTATAAAGATGTACCAACAGGAAATCGTATTTTTGTTACCTCGAGTAAAAGGACAAACAACTATACCGTATTACTATTATTGACAACATTATTCATGACGTTTATTAAAAAGAAAAACACTATATTTTTCTTTCAATGTACAGTAGGGTCCCTACAATTACAGTTGAAGTCTCCTACAATTATAAATTAGGTTAAATGTGTAAAGTTTTAATGAGTAAATACATGTGTAGTGTGTAATAAATAAGTGTTTTAAAAACACTAAAATTACAGTACGTTTTAAAACATTAACTTACTATATTAAAAAAAACACGCAACAATTTTAAAGTGTCGACATTACTGGGGGGGGGGGGGGGGCAACTGTCTGAACACAACTATGTAAATGTCTCGCCAGGCTATACAATTGAGTCTTGCCGTGCTTTTCTATTGTCCGAACACTTTCCAAGCAAGTCATGGGTTTAGTAACACACCGCATACCTTGTGAATTGTTTCTTAGGAGGGGTGGGAGAGTTAGCAGTGTTGATTGTAGTGGAACCCCGCCCCATTTACCGACTTTGGTGGGACCTGTCGGAGGTTTTGCTTGTGAAAAAAAATACGTAGATTGTTTATTTCATGATTTGATTCTGAGGAGGGGGAAAATAGGCGACCCAAAATCAAAGGAAAGGGGGAATTCTAACATTTTTCGAGTTCTGAGAAAGCTGAATTCAAAGTTTGACATTGATATTTTGTAGATTTATTACGTTACAACTGAGTGGTTAAATTATTTATTGACGCTAAAACAGGGTTTTATAATAATATAAGAGATAACGATTTGACTGGACCTTAAAAAATGATGCTATGCCCGAGTTGACGCATTAGCCGAGGCCGTTAAAACCAAGTTCAACTGTAGATTCAAGAAGAAAATTCCAATTCGGTAGACACGTCTGTTAATATTTGAGGCGGCAGATTGAATAGTAGAGCCTCAAAAAATTGGTTGAAATAAGTTTTAAATATGTGAGGCGGAAAGTAAAAAGGTTTTTATAACCAGAAAACGTTCTCATTTTACAATAAACTCGTAGTAGTTCACTTCGTAGATGCTAGAATTCATCAGAGAGTAGTTTTTAAAGTATTGCCTTGCTATCTGATGTGTTTGAGAAAAGGGACCTGTTCGCGGCCCATGTTATTTTCCCATAAGCGCGAAGAGGTCCCTTTTCCCAAGCTATGTTAATTATTTTTTTTTAGTGTTTTATCCGTTTACAACAGTTTTGTAATCAATTACAACTGGTAAAGGATGAAATGAAGCATATTAAACCGCAAACAACCGAAAATCGATATTTTTGAATTCATTCGATGAAACTGCTTGTACTGAAATTTTCAGTTTGCCGCGATGAGGTCCCTTTTTGCTTTCCGCCTCACATATAATAAAGTTTTATTTCACCTGAAGGTTATATATAAATCAAAACAGTTCAAATGACATATACCAAGTAATGGGCTATTTTGGGTTTACCTTCTCAATTTGTGTCTGTTGAATATCAAGGATTTAGAAAGACACACTGAGGTTCAGCAGGCCTCTTATTTACATCAGTTTGGTTTTCTTCATAAGTTATTCAATGAATTTAAAGAGTGATTCTGAATTTTCAGTGCGTAGTATCCATTCTCTTATTGATGTTAAAAATTTGACATTTGATGTTCTGGAAAAGGCTCTTACGTGATTGATTGGCTTGTACATTATAACGCATAGTGTAATGTTCACTGGTATATAATTCAAATCTGGTAGTAGTTGCCAACATGTTGGAACATAATGATACAACAGAGAATTTGTATCGGCTTAAGAAAGTTGTCTTTATGTTTTGAACAAGAAACTGTTGTATACTTTATGGATTGTTGCGTGAAATCGATTATTCCTTTTACAATAGTATACATGTTGAATTTTTAAGTGAGTTTTCAGTATCTGCTTGTTTGTAGTGAATTTGTTTTGATTTTAAACGGTCATTCCTTGAAACAATATCTTTTCGTGTATACTGATTGAACTTTAAGGACAGATGCAGTGGAATTACCACTTTATTTTTTATGAGTTTAATAAGCAAATTCAGTTATTATCGTTTCAAGTGAGCTCTGGGCTGCGTGCGTTGGAGGTGTTGATTAGGTAATGCTTTAATCACAAGACCAAATTTGGTGGAATTTGTAGTTTGAAACTTGACGTAGGATAAAAAATCAAGATCAAGTTGAAATCTGTTATTATTCATCACGTTGTTGATGCGAGCAGAACGAAGCAGCGATTGAGCTGGGTCTGGAGGCTGAGGTGCAAACAAATAATTCTACTGATATATTTCTACTATTAGTTGGTTGAAACCCTAAAAAATATAAACTAAATTTTGGAAATTCGTCAGCAGTTCAGCTGTGTGATCGAAATATTATTTTAAATTAAAAATACATTTCAATTGGTCTGTACATACTCATTCATACATTCAAGCTCAATCATAGACCTTACTAGATACAATATTATTCTTCAAACTTACATTCATTGACAATCACTCTGATGAATCATTGGATAGTTTTAAACATATTTCCAAAGCCACAGAAGAAAGATAAAATAACTAATATCTAAGTTTGACTTTAAATTGTGTTTATCAGAGATATACTCTAAAAATATAAAGGCAAAATGTTATAGAATTTTGGCCCAAAAAAGAAGAATGTTTTTAGAATAAATGTTTTGTGACGTTTGGGTATCATTACAAATCCTTTGGTAACTTGCTTTGTGTGAACTCCGTGATTTACCACAGCTCCTTCATTATAACACACAGCTCCTATAAAACACTTCTAACACATTAAAAACATTTATTTATTGCAATAAAGCATGGGAGGAATTTTAAAACCGGTAGTTTTACACAACATTCTAGCAAAAGATTTTTGGAGACTAATCAATAAAATTAAAGGTGATTTATACGTACTTCCCCAAAAAAATAAACCGTAAGCCAACTTAGAATGTACAAATTGCAAAGTAAACTTGTCGCTGTACTTCTTCAGGTAGAAATATGTTTTGATAAATGAAAACTTCCCTAAAAACTTAAATATATATTTTAAAAAATTGGAAATGTGTTCTCAAAACAGTTTTTAATCAAATTTCAAGCGTAGGTATTTAGAGACAAGAACACTTATAATTAACACAGGGCTGGATTTACCACTAGGCCCTAGCCTAGGGGCGAACTATGCCAGGGGCCACATTTTTTTTAATAACAAAGGTAAAAACCAGATTCCTAAAATAACATCCTTTTTCCACGTACTGCTGAATGTTAGACTTGTGAATGACAATATAAACAACAGTGAAAATTTACCGTTACTTCTGTTATTTGTAAAATCGAAAAAGCTTGTGAACTGATCCCGCACCAAGGCTGTAGCCAGGGGGGTTAGAGGGTCAACCCCCCCCCCCTGAAATCCTGAAATTTAGTAGTACAAATTAATAAACTAGGTATAAAAATTGCAAGTCAAATTATAAAATAGACAACACAACAGAGGATCCAGCAACATATTTTACATCATTGTGCATTGCATGCATACTGATATTTAGATTTGCTAGATGTGTGTAAATAGCACTAGGCTTAAAATTGCCGTGCGAAGCACGCAATGCTCTGTGAATTGAAAATATTTCCAATAAGGGGGTTGGCGAGCGAAGCAGGCAATGCACTGTGTATTGAAAATACTTATAATACAGGGGTTGGCGTGCGAAACACGCAATGCACTGCCTATTGAAAATACTCCCAATATGGGGGGTTGGCGTGCGACGCACCGGTCCTGACCTGACCCCCCCCCCAGTTTTCCTTGCTACGGCCTTGTCCAGCACGGACTGTTTTTGAAAATCAACCTGGAGACTAAGTAGATTTAGAAAGTGGGAGACTGTTTTCAGTGGATCCGGCTTTATTGAATAACTACGAGATTATGTGTGCATTAGAGATTATAAATATAGGCTATAATAATATGATGATAATATAGTTGTAATAATATAATATATATATTGTCATAATAAAGATTATTTTCTTGAGAAAACTGTCTGACTGCCCTCCCTTCCTCCTGACTGGCGCCCCCCCTTCATACCATTGGAGGAAGGAGGGCGGCAAAAACTCTTGGGCTAGGAGTGTTCAAACTTTAAATCCGGCCCTGGATAAACACTTGATTTTATGTGAAACTATACTAATATATTTGAATGTGTTTGTAAATTATTTTATATTGCACTTGTTTTATAATGATGTTAATAAATGTTTGTAATTATTGAATTGTTTCTAATATCTAAAAACGTTTAAGATTCTACTTATGTAAACACAGCATATTTATTTTACTATGGGTTGCTTTGTAGATTTTCTCAAATATATAATACTTACTTCATGTTGCAACTATATTTTAAAATATAATATTAGTTGTAATATTCTTCTTCAAATGGATTACACAAAAGTTTACTAATTTTATTTTATTTTTTTTCAGGTATGAATTGTACGATCCCTGCACGGTGATGTTTTTCTTCCGTAACAAACACATTATGATTGATTTGGGCACTGGTAATAACAATAAAATTAATTGGGCGCTAGAAGATAAACAAGAAATGATTGATATTGTTGAAACCGTCTATAGAGGAGCAAGAAAAGGGAGAGGTCTCGTCGTTTCGCCTAAAGATTATTCTACCAAATACAGATACTAAAGTGTTGATTAGGTTTTAAAGTGGTTTAACATCTGTGAATGTTTCAACTAATGTAAATACAGAAATGATTTCAACACCTAAACTCAACACGTTGATGTAAAATTCCATATGTTGGAATGCTTAATGAGTTGTAATTTGATGTGTATAATGTAACCTTATTTTATATTAAAATAAGTATTGAAATAATTAAAGTATTTGTTTTTATATTGTAATGGTTTTATTATTCAGCTTCAAATCCTACAAATGGGATAGTAACCTAAACTCCTAATAGATAAAAGTGAGAAATAACAGCTTAACCCTTCACACGCTGAATAACATTTGCATAATTAAAAAAATATAACATCATTAGGTTTTCGTTACATTTAACATTTTTTATTACGTAAAACATAATAGCAAAAAATTGCAAAAAAAAAACAAAGTTTTAGTTTTTAAATTTTTTTAAATTGGAGCAGTAATTAAAAGTCCTCTACATGCAAATGAAAGATTTGTCAACATTGATTCAGCCATTCTAGGAGATTAGCCCAGGCGAAAAATGAATGTTTAGATTATGGTAGCGTGAGAATAACCATATGAGCCATTGATTCTGAAATCACAGGCAGACACTTGTGACGTTTTTAGATTTTCGCGCCACCTATATTTTTTTTTTTCTCTTAATCTTTACGTCTCCGACTTCACTTTCTGTAATTTTCCTTATCCACTAGTTACAACTTCTGCCTACCTTCACCAACTTCCAAATAGTTTCCCTTTTCTCCGCCAGACGCCACCTCCGTACAGTATCTACTTTGGGCATAGTTCGCTTTAAGCGGTTTGCTTATCTAATATACCGAACAGCTGACTCATTCTATAGACCGTTAACCTTGCTTCTTTAGAACATTCGAGAAGGAGAGTCCGCCTTTGCTTCCACTACAGGAAAGTCCACCTTGTCATGTCGCTGTAAATTATTGTCGTGGATTAATTCTTAAGTTTTTTTTGTCGCGAGTTATGCGGAAGGCCAATTAACATGCATTTGTTATAAGCCTTTACTTTGTCAATACCAGGTACGTAGAATGTTTTAGCCTTACTTTTGTTACTTATGAAATGTACTCTTTGTAAAATTTTATAAAGTTAGTTCCACCTTTTGCATTGTAAATAACTTTTCAAACTCATACAGTTTTTTTTTAAAACCTATGTATTTCATTTTTACTACAGCCTAATTTTAAAATACTAATATTACAGCCTACAAAAACTTTAAAGCTGATACTATGTTGGTTATTACTAAAGTCTTAACATATTTCAAACAAAACTAGCCTAAACTGTTCTGTATTAATTAACTGTAACTGTGTAGTTTTCTGCAGTATAACCAGAATATTGAAAACTTTTAATGAGCTATAGGCATAATATTACTGATATATGTATATTATGTAACTAAACAAGAACATTTTTATGTTGCCATGTGGTTTGGTTAACATGTAGAGACAGTCTTATGCAACATGACACATGTTGTACTAACTATTACAATCTTTAAGTAGCAATTTGTCACCTTGGGCTACAAATTTTAAAAAAACAACTAACTCAAAAGAACTATCAGTTTTATGCTTATTTAAATTAGCTGCAAGTTTTCTAAAAAGGAATTTTATTTGTGTTATGCAGTTACACTGGTTCAACTCCAGGGAATATTTAACCATACAATGCCATAAGCTACACCACAGCTACGCCTTGAAAAGGCCTACTTTCCAACAGGACTTTAAATACAATAAAAATTCTTATATCTACAGTGCTTTAGTTACAGACAGAGATTAATTTAAAATATGAACGATCTGCAGTTGATTTTTGTGTTAAATGTTAAACAGGCTGTATTTTAAAAAAGTAATTTTGTATATGTATACTATATAGGATATGTTTGTATTTAATAATTGGGAGGAGCAAGCTAGCACATTTTGGAACTTAGCCCTAAGGGCTGCATATTAGAAATTTTATGCCTTTTTTTTTTATATATATAGAGAGACGTCTCATAATTAATTTTGTTTATTTATTCAATTATTATAATTAGCTTTAGAGTTGGCCAACGACATATATATATTTATTCTTAAACAAATCCATGGTATTTCATGTTAATTTTTTTGTAATCTTGTCTAACCTTTTTGTATAATTTCTGTAATCATTATTAAAAGGGAGGGTTTTTTGATTTTTATTTTTGGGGAGGGCTTTTAAATTCAACTTAATAAAATATATATGTATTCTTTTAAATCTGAAGTTTTTTTTGTATTAAGGGCATATCAATAATTTCATTTTCTTGTATTAAGGGCATATAAACTTTTTTTTATTTTGGTTAATAAAGCCAAAATTTACATCTATTTCTATGGTTTATTGAGTTAACCTCTAGGTATCTTGTGTATTGTGAGTAATAAGCTGAAACATTCCTACGTTTGGTGATATTTAAATTCTAAGGTAAGTTTTGAACAGTACCAATCTATGTGGCCCAGTATTGCTTCCGATTCCCTATTTAATTCTTTTGTAAGATTGGTACACACTTCAATTTTATTTATATTATGTAAAGATCAAAGGTTGAGCTATTTGAAACACTTACTAAACCATGTAGGAACATCAAAGCGACCAGCCACTTTTTAGTTTTTGACAGTTCGCGAGAGGCAACTTGCTAAATCGCCGTGCGGCCGGTGTTCAGGTACCTACGTTTAAATATTTTCCTCTTTCGAACTTGTATTTGTGACAGCGTTTGTCAGTGTACAGCCATTGTTTGTATGTATTCCGTGTTGTGCTCTCATTTAGGACATTAAAAAAAAAATGTATTAATCGTGAAATTAAACAAGTTATTCTATAAGTATTAATTACTAAATGTGGTCCAAATTATATCATGTTTGGTGTTATTTTGATTACAATAATCTCATCAATATGTTAAAAACTTTTTCATGCCGAAAAAGTTAATATTATAAAAGTTTAAGCATCGCTGGTTTTTAAACTTTTCAGCCGCATCGGTCTCTTATTTGTAGTCGTTAGCAGCGCTCGCCGTTCATCAAAGGCGTACCGCGAGGCTGGCAAAAGGGTGTCTGATGTTCCCAAGTTATCCCATTTCAATTCTGAGCTAAGGGACAATGTGGGAGACTTTACTGTAGTTGGCTTGCGTAGTCGAAATGCACTGTAGTGTGGGGATATCTTGAGGTTTTTCGATTGGCGGAAGTAAAATTCTGAACCGAGTGTTGAATGAGTGTGATTGAGGGAGTGGATGGTCCAGTGCAACGTTAAAACAAAACATAAAACAAATTTATAACAAGCAGTACCGGAGGTTCGTTCCGGCACCAGTAAACCCCTGATTTGTTTGCTAAAAAGTAACACTGAACAATTTGCCAATCCAATTACTGCTAAGTTAACTGTTTATATTATTAAAATCATATACCGGTAAGTTCATTTAGTTAATAGTATACAAATTATGATAAGAAAATTGAAAATATACATTTAAAGCTGTACATTTAAAGTTCCTAACAATAACAACTTGGGAACCATAAAACTAATACGAACCTGTGGTACATACAGAAAAAGTAAAAAATTTAATACTGAAACATCAGGGATAAAAATTGGTACAGGAACTAGAGCAGCAAAAAAAAGGTGGAACGACAAGGTAAAAATCAATTCCGAGCCACCACAGAAGAAGCAATGGTTCCACAAAGTAGACTGACGAGTGCAAAGGTAACTAGAGTCCTTTGCAGTAAATAAATATGTTATGCAGTAAGTAAATATAGTAACATTTTATTGGAGTTTAGTATTGTTCTCGATAAAAGATCAGTTTAAATCAAAAAGTTTATTTTTGTCATATTTTAACATTATTTTTAGAGGTGCAATTGGACAGTTGTCCAGTTCACTATGTGGGCTTGTGATAGCCGTAGTAAACAAAATGCCCTTTTTATTTATTTTTGTTAATTTAACCCTAGAACTGTCAATGTTAAATTTTTGCAACGCCAAGCCAACGCCATAAAATCACCAAATATAGTAATTCTGTCCCAATCCAAAAGTGTTGCGTGGCTTTATTGTAGAGAAACGTTCAAAGAATTCATATATGCAATTAAAAAATTTATTGATGTAAAATTGTAAAAGTTATTAGCTCAAGAAACAAAAACTGTTCAGTAACGAAAGGAAAAAGTTCAACTTTAGGCCTACATAACAAGTACTAAACATTTTTTGTAATTTTTTCGTAAGCATAAAAAAGTTTTGTAATTTAGTTCTAAATAGAACTGTATAAAAACATTTATCAATTTCAAAACTCTTATTTTGAAAACAACAGTTTTTATGTTCCAACTACAAGGGTGCTAACAAAACTAGGCCTCCTTTCAAACGTTATTTAGGAATATTTGCTTTTCCCAAAAATGAAATATTATTATAATAAAGTGTAGAGAATAAATCAAAGAAAAGAACTGTATACATGTCTTTTCTTAGTTCACAAAAGTGTTTGAATAATCTCTACTTGAATAACAAAAGTGAGGAAAAATGTCTGAACTTGCTATCCTTGCTACACATACAAAGAAGTGCGCGTAAACGGCCTATCTATTGCATGTTAAAAAAGTTCGTTAGGTTCAAATTTCAAACTTGGTTTGAGACCGTGAAAACACAGACTTTCCCACGGCCCTACACAACAAACCTGTCTAGTAACCCATATTTGTTTCAAACTAAATGTTAGCTTGAATCATTCTCTACAAAAAGGTAGCAAAAGATTTCTAAAACTAGAATGATATCACCCGTCTTTCACGTGTTATAAATAAGGCTGTTTATTGGTTGGAAACGTAACCAATGCAAGGGTCTACAAAACGTCCCTTATCTATAGATATATTTGACGGAATTTTGATTGGCTGGCAACTTTATTTAGAGGGAATTGTAACAGATCCAACGGTATATAGATTTAAGCCAGACAAAGAACTATGCGAGCTGTAGACAGAGAAGAAAGATGCCTTATTTCATTAAGTTTTGGGACAAAATCCGCGCGTCAATTGAGTTGTATAAAACTAATAAACTGCAACGGTGATTACGTATGTAAATGGACGTTTTAGAAAAAACTTGTAAATACAAAAACTAAAGTTTAAATCGTTTCCTTTCAAACGGTTTTAGATTTATTGCGATTGGATGATTTTTGGTGGGTGAAATATTCAATACAAGTTGAGTTGTCACAGACTACACAATTCACTACGGCAGGGCGTTGAGACCACTCAATTTGAGTGGTCTGACAGTTAGAGGGTTAAAGTCTACTTTCCAATGATTATAATGAGAGCCCTTGCTCAAGAAAAATTATCTCTCCTACCTACTATAGAGAAGTACAGCTAATGATCTTCCTCAGATGCACAGAAGAAAACTTGTCGAAGTGAAGCGTAGACGAAATTAATACAGCTAGTTGTTTTAAGTCACCTAGTGTGCAGATACAAGTCTTAAGGTTTAACAACTGAGTGGCAATAATTCTCCGCTCTCCAGTTTTCCCTCGTGTAGGCTACTAACTTCTCTATTCCACATCCCATGGTCTTCGTAGAATCTAATGACCTGTACAGAATAAAAATATGAGCTCATGTTGTAGTAAATGCATCTAAAACAAAGCATACACATAAATGGACATTTTTAATGCACAAGTACAACAAGTGATTTATAATGGCACTTAAAACCATACATAACACTGATATCATGCGTGAGCATTCATCTTACTTTTTCATAACAGGGCTGGCATTTCAAGGCATCCCAACCCCACTACTGTCTCGTAACCCTGCCATGCCTTAGTGTAAATATTATAAATTCTTCGTAAAATCCATTTAATGATAGAGTAGCCTACCTATTCTGCCCTGCTAAGCCAGAAAGCAGTAACTGCAAAATATGAAAATGGTGGAAATCGAGAATCTTAAGTTTTTGTTCGTTTATTTTGTATGAGATAAAGCTGTTATAATTTTTTTATATATAACTTACTAATCCAGGTAATTAGATTATAAATCTGCATTTATTTTACCTAGTTTACACATATTTTGTATTTTTATTTTCAGTTACTGCTGTTATTACCTATCTTTACCAAGCCAAAAAGCAGTAACTGCTCTGTTACGTCTTTTTGCCTTAGTAAAAAAGCATGAAATAGGTACAATATTAAAGCAAAATGCTGTAACTACTGTTTTAATAGGACAAAATTGGATAGAATCAGGGTTGCTAGATAATAATCAAGGATCATTTTTATTTAAACAATTAATTAGGGTCTAGCCCTAGATTAAACCACGGTTTAAAAATATTTAAGCTAAAAAGTATTACAGTTAAAAACTACCTCTTATTAGGTTCTTTTAGTAAGGACCTTCTGCAAATCCTTAAAATATTGCCTAATACAAAGTAGACCTATTATATAAAACTAAGTATAAATGACACTTAAGCTTGTACATCTTGGTTAATCCACTTCAGTTGTCAAATCTGGCTTTACACTGACTGCAATATTTTTCCAAAATGAGTGCCTATTTCTGGCGTCAAAGGCAGAAGTTTGTTGATCATTTCAGTTATTTTTTACTTGTTTACACCTCTTAATGAGGTTCTTGTGGGAGGTTTGGGAACTTTATTTTTCTTCACAAATGAAGACTTAAAAAAACTCAGTTTTGTGGATTTGTCCGATTCGAAGGATGTTTTATATTCCATGGTCAGAAATCCTCTTTTAGAAGTTACCTGAACCATATCACTCAAGTAAGGTTTGGTGTGGTGTTACTTATAATGTATGTAGAACTGAAATCAAAGGGATTGAAAAAATCAGAAGGATTTTAAGTTGTGAAACTATTACTTTACAAGAGTTTGCGTTTTGCACAGAATCAACAAAGTCATAAAAGTCAAAAACCTTTTAACTAAATTACAAGTGAAGGTAATATTGGTAAATATTACTTGCTTAAACTGTTCTATCATGGGTAACATAAGTACCATTTGTAAGTCAATGGAATATACTATGGTCGTTCCATTTATCATATTACACTTTCCCCTTTGTCTATTTTATCTGTATAACTTTGGTATGAAGTGCGGGCATCTGTATATTTCTTCTTATGTTTTAGCCAAAGTTAGCAATTATCGCATGAAGGATCTGGTTCTTTCCAGTGGTCAGAATTGTGGAGTTTTGTGGGTTCCAAATTTCTCACATTATTCGTGCACTAATTTCGTAAACGATATATTAATTTATGATGCTGTTGTGGGGTTTTCAGGTGATCGTTTCTCATTATTACACTTATTGGGTACACTTAAATTTTGTAAATAAGCAGGACGTGAAAATCTGTGTTTACATTTAAGGCAAATGAAGACCATTTTAAGTAAATCTCATTGATGGCATATAACGGAACGAACCAAATCTTTTAAAACACTCTCTTAAACACCAAAACAAAGAGAAATGTAAAAGTAACAGGTTTCCACATCAAAACAAATGAGCTGGTAATGAAGAAGAACAATGTTTATCAACATTGAATAGTAAATAATTGGTTCCTTTTATTTAAAATACTATATGTTTTAACAATAAACAAAATCTACTCTCACTCTCTTTTATTTAACTAAGCTCGATATTAACACAAAGTGCAGTAAGTACGAATCTTGAGTAAAATTACTAAGTCAAAAAGCAGTAACTGACATGTGCATAGACAGAAAGCAGTAACTACAGTGTAGATACTGCTTTCTTGCTTAGTGCACGTTAGTTGCTGCCTTTTGCCTATGTAATTGATGAATATTGGTGTAGATACTGCAACATGATACCTCTGTATCTCCTAAACGGTTAAAGATACGACTTTTTGGGTTGGTTTTTTGAATTCCTCAGGGTCAAAAACATAGGAATACATGTATAACTCAAAATGTGAAAATTTGTCAGTTACTGCCTTCTGGCTTACCAGGGCAGTATTAGTGATAGACAATTCAAAATCATGAAAAAATTACAATAAATTGGTTTGTAAGTAAAATTAGATTATAATTAACTTAAGGCAATAATAATTATTGTTTTAACTTTTACATAGGGGCAAATTTCTTATTAAGCCTCTTTGTCATTATGTGCCTGTCACTTAACTAATGCAATATTTCGGCTATTGAACAAGTTATGTTTTAGCCCTACCAATATCTATTTAAAGGAAGTTAAATTTATGATTGCATAATGTGTTAACAGTTGGACCAATTGCAATTAACATAAAATACTCATATGCATAGGCCTGAGAAGGGCATTTATTATTGTTTAATTAACAGATAAACTGGCATCACTGCATTTTGAGTCAGTTCAATTTGTGGTTTAAAAAAAAATGTTTGGAATTGTTATTTAAAGAATTACAATGAAATAAGTACAATGTATTTGTTATATCTGAATCAATAATTATAATTCCAAACGTGGAACTATTTTCTTGCACGTAACTAAAACAATTCCGCCATGTGAGGTTTCCTTCTAACTGGTTATCTAAGCCGCAGTAAGTTAAAATGTGATATTATTGGTTAAGACAAGATTTAAACAATGCTTTATAAGCGATTGCAGAACTAATTACCAAAATAACAGAAGAGAAAAACTGAATTAATAAAATTGTAGTATGAAAATAGAAAAATAACATACACCTGAACGTTTTTTTAAATCTTAAAAAATTACAATTTATTGTCCTAGTAGCAGTTGATTTTGTTTACCAAATCTAACTCGGTAGTTGGAATGTATATCTCTAGGTAGCGTTAGCAGCGCTGATTGTTACTCAGAATATTCGTTAATAAAGGAAATAACCTTGGTAAGGTAGTGTTTTTTATATTTTGTGCATTATTAATAGCGGTAATTGTATAGAATTTGAATTTAGTTACGTTTGCGGTATAATTTATATCTTTTTTTAAAGTTTAAACTTTGATACTAATAATTTTCTATTGTTAGAATTTGACTGCAACAGAGTTCGATTGTTCGACAGCCACAACATGGCGCTTGGTACTGTAGGGCACGCCTCTGAACTTATATTGATCTAAGAAAGTGTACAGTGTTTTAAAAGTTACGAGGACTTGAGTTTTGTTACCAGGTTACTAAGTTTTAAATATTTACAATCTTTTACTTAGAGCTCAATTTTGTAGTATTCAACAAACCATTCTTCACAGCAAGGTTATGGCAGTTTTTTTTTTATAGGTGGGAGATCTTGTAAATAACCATATTCGAAATATAATCTTGTTTTAGCTTGTACTTATAATTTTACAATTACTAAATTCGTAAAATGTATTGTTAAAATTTAATTTCCTACCTTATTTCCCTACTAGCTGACTAAAAGAAGACCAGAAGCTTGTAATGGCTCCAAAGTTATCAAGTGTTGTTACTGCATGGGATAGTATTGTTTACTTCTCAACAATTGAACTTTTATATTTAAATTTATTCGTAACAGATTTGAATATATACATTTAAAACTAATAAGTCGTAAAAATGCTTCATAGAAAACATGTAGCTGCAATGTTTATAAAATGTTTATACAGATTAAGTATTAGGGTAGTAATTTCAACAATTAGGTTATGTTCGTGAACTAACCTAAGTATAATGCTTGATATGGGCTAGACTTAATAACATTATTTAATTACTTTCAAACGTTATTTCTAGATTGTTATTAATTAATGTTTCATATTTCCATTCTTTATTTCTGAAATGGGCCTGTTCAAATTATAAATTTTAGTTTTCGCAGAATGCCACATGTTTTGTCTACCTACAGCCTCTGTGGTGTATACAAATATCCATTATCATCTAATAATCTTTTTATTTTTTGGTAACTACTTATATTTTTTAATTCCTTAATCTCTTAAGTCTAACTAAACCTCATATTAGGAAGGATCATGTGAACCTAACTTTGTCTCTAATAAAATCCAATAGTTAAACCATAGGCTACAAAAAATTTAAAATTGGTTGAGGCTATTTACCAAGCAACTTTCTATACCCCTTACAACAGTAACACTGAAGAATTTGGGAAGTGTGTATGAATAGAGTCTTTGTTGTAACTGTTACCAATTGTAATAGGTTTAACTTTACTTAAGTTTTAAACCTTTTATTTTACAAATCTCAAAATGTTGCTTATTACACGTATATTATATATTGTATGACCAGAATGGTTTACTAAATTCATTATGTGTTTATTTAAATTTTATAGTATTCAAAATCTTCATCAATAATTCAACATATTATTCTTTACCCATTAGTAATCTAAGTAGGTAGGCTAGTACTATCTGTAATTGAGATAAAACTAGAAATTAAATTAGGCCTAAATGATGGGACGATGAACTTTTGATTATGATTAGGCAATTAAAGATTTAGCGTTTTTGCCAGGTTAGAGATTTCCTCATGCTAAATTTACCTAGGTCTAACATTTGTAAATGCAACTTAATATCATGGTGTAAATTTTATTTCCATAAATAGGCCTACCATGAGAAATATATCGATTTTTTATTTTAGTAGTCATTTGGCTTCTAATAACCTTGGAGGAGAAGTATTTCACAAGTTCGTCATTCTTAATTCGGTTAATTTTCAAGAGAAATCATTAATCATAGTGGCATTATTGTTATTTGAATACGTAGGAAAATCAAACTACATGAACCAAATTTGTCTTACTTCAAATAATTATTGTGTCAATAATAAACTGTTGATAATGTCACTTTATTTGGTCCATATCCTGACTTCTTAAGACATCATGTTTCTGATCCGTAATTTTATCATCAGATCTTAAATTACTCTTCATCCCTGCAGTAACTAAATATAATATATTCCAAATTAAAAAAAAAATATAGTCAATGAAAAATCTTATAGTTTACCATTTATTTTATGAATAGGCCAACATTTTTGTATGGGTGATACACAAAATATTATGAATATGTTTTGAATATTTTGCAGGCCTAGTATTTGGGATTTTATTTCATAAATGATTGGAAAAAAGTGTTTAAAAATAAACAGATGTGTTCCGTTTTTAATATGTTCGACTAAAATACAGTATACACCACCCACACTGTAATTGTTAACCGCTATAGAATTGATATCCTATTGTTTAATTGTATTGTTGCAGATGTCATGTTTATGGAAAAAACTGAAGGTATTTGTTAAGTATAGGCGTACTAAATTGCACCTTAACTTAACAATTTTAAAAATAATACAGCCTAACTTACGTATGCCCCGGTCTCTGTATAATTTCTATTCTTCAAGTTTCAAAAACCTACCAGTTATGATGTGGGTAGGCAAAAGTTCATCGGCAGTTATGATATTAATAGGCTGGCGTTTACTATATTTTTTGCCAAATAGGCTGTTATTAACCTAACCTTTTCCCCTGCAGTAGGCTAGTGATGAAAGTTTTTTCTAAGTTATTGACTAGTTTCATAATTTTTTTAATAATTGTTCACGTTTATTATTCCTCAGTCAAAGATTTGAGATTCAAGTATAATTAATTGCTTATCTTTTTTGTGCAATATTAACTTTAATAGCAACCACTATAGGCCTACAAATTTCTTTAACCAACTATTTTTTGTGGCTTAAAGTAAAATGCTTATAATACACAGTAATTAGGCCTAGCTACAATGCCTATTCTAGAAAATATATGCATAAATTTCTTTATTATAGTATACACATTTCTATTAAGCTATATAATAGATTTATTAAATTGAATAAATGTCTGACTACTTTTAGGGTTAAATTACCCTAAAGTTGTTTGTTATATATATGGCAAAAAACCTGAGCGGTTATTATCGCCTACCCTAAATTTTTAATTTTTAAGGAAGGCTTATAATACAATTTGATCTAGTGTTTATATTTAGAACCCACTGATGATGGTAACTTGTTTACCGAAATGTACATCAGGGAATTATAATAACATGCTGAACAAATTTTTACCAATTTATTTGTGAAATGTTATTTACCGAACCTCACTTGTGATCGGGGGCTTAGTGTTTATAATTGTTTTAAATTCACCACAGTGCTCATTGATCATCTAATGCTTATATTGTTTGTTTTTTTTAATAGGACAGATATAGGCTACTTAACTTACTGTCATGGCAACAGGCAACCCTATGCAACAATTTAACCTGCGATGGAACAACCATACAAACAACATTCTTCAGGTGATCTTTTATTTAATAACAACCAATTAAATAGCATATGTTCATCTAATTTTCCTTCCTGTAAACTTTTTTATGGAAAGTAACATGGTGTATAAAAGAGCATTGTTACATTTTAAAGTTACCAATAATTACAGTATGTTTTCAGTTTATAAATATATACATAGGTTGATACCACTATTTATCTTTCAAAAAAAAAAAAGTACGCTAACATCTTTTATCAAATTTGATCCACAAACAGTCATGTTTATCAAGATGTAATTTATTCATGTATTTCGTCAATACCCGTGTTAAACATTTATTTTTAAAACAATTTATACAAGTATTTTAAACATGTAGGCCTAAAGAATGCAGGAAAGTTGTATAAATTTCCTGCAGTTATTTTTACCACCTCTGATACTGATAAAGTTGAGGTTCGTTTTGGCTCCTTGTTTTCATTATTTTGTACAATTTATGAAAAATTATGTGTTTGTTACTTTTCTAAGGTTTGAAATGTACGGTTAATGTTATTTAAAGGGAATATATTTATTATACCTCTTTTATGAACTTTTTTCAAGAAAATTTGACTGCTATACCTAGCTTTTGAATTCCGGTAGCAAATTATATTATAGTTTGGTTATTGTAGCCCGTGCATCACTGAGGCACCATTGTCATTGAAACGCCTATTTGTTGCGAGATTTTGTGTTCAGGTTTTTATTTTATCTAGTTACTTTCTCACAAGTCAAGCTCATTAGTTATTTATTAACAGGTTAAACAATGTTTACTTAAATTTGTTTAATTTATTGCTTGCACAACTTCTCGTAGAAAAGTTTCTTACAATTGATACAATTGTTATTGAACAATACAGCATTTCTTATAAGCCTTAGTCATATAAACAATCATTTAAACCTTGTGAGATAAGAGTGATAAGGCGTTTAGGCTCTATTTGATAAAATGGAATATAAAATATTTATAAATGCGTGTAAATAATCATTTATTAGGTTCAAACAGTTAATAACTTGAGTTTTATATGAAAAGTGTATTGTTAAATTTCAACTGTATGATGAGTTAGCAACAAAAACAGAAGTTTATTTTGACGTAAATCGTAACAGGGCTCATGTTAGAGTTCTGTACATTCAATGAAAAAATATGGAACCTACTTGTTTCTCTGTCTTTCTGTTACAGTTAAATTTCTCAAGGTATCAAGCTGTAATTCAACATACCTAGTTATAAATTGAGTTTGACTTAGTTACAAATTGAGTTTGACATAGTTATAAATTGAATTCGACATAGTTATAAATTTAATTCTACATAGTTCGACTTGGGTGGATATCTTTAATTAATCGAAACTATAAAAATATTTGACTATGAATTTTGGTACCTCAAAAAATAAATATTTTGTGATACACTCCTGTGGGGGTGCCGTTTGAAAGTGTTTTATTTAGGGGCATCACAACTGTTATTACGCTAATGTTAAACACTCTTACATAAGAAAATTAACATAAAGAATTGAAAAGCTGATAGGTATTACTAATGCTTTAGTTTGATTTAGTCTTGTTCATATAGTAAGATATTTGAATAGGTACCGACAAATATAATATTTTAAAATAAATTCTATTTAGTATATTACAAAGGCTTGTCTGATCTATGTTGAGTATAAGACTGATATGGAAGTAATAATATTTTAAGGGATACATAAAACAAGGATCAATATTATAAATATTATGAAGTATTTTATATTATGTAGGCCAAGGGTAACATATTTCTTAGATTTAAAGTGGAGAAAATATAGTTTTTAGTGTTTGTTGCATCACCATAGTGTCTGTATGTCATAGATATTTCTCTCAGAAACTGTTTTGGTGTAATCAGCTGGCATAGTAGTAGTTATTCATTGCATGACCACAGTCCTAAAATAATGAAAATTTATTTTGAAATCTTAGAGACTCTTTTTGGGGGGGCCAAAAAACAAATCTTGTTTGTAATCTTTTCTTGTCTTGTTTTCTGCACTCCCTTTAATGATACAAATTAGACAAAGTTTACAAAGGAAAGGAAGTTCAGTTTTAATAAAGTATTCCTTCAATGGTTTTTCATTTCTTATACATATTTTTCAATAGTTAATTTTCTAAAATGTGTGTCAACACAGTTGTTGAATTGGAACAAAGCTACTGTGCTATTCTTAAATATTTTACTTAGGTTATAAAAGTACTGCCAAAGACAAATATATATTATTTGTTTAAGACTTTAAAAATGTGATTACTCATGGCTTACAGATGTTTTTTTTGGGGGGGGGGGCATTGGCAGTTTGTATAGTTGGTGCAACGTACTCTGTCAAACAAAGAACAATGTTTACTGACTTCAAAATACCATATGGCTGCATTACATAATAATAATAATAATTTATTTGCCATTCGATACATTTAGTACAATAAACATAGTCAAGATTGAAATTTTAATTTAACCTCATGTTTCTAAACATTAAAAATCTCTACACACATACACTATTACTTACATATAACAAAAATAGGTTAAAAATTTATCATATCATTTTTAATTGTATAAAATTCCTGTAATGAATAAAAGGGGTTCTCGACAAGCCAAGCGTAATACCTTCTTAAACATTTTTTACTTGGCGTAGCATCAAGGTTATTACTAATCTTGTTGTATACTTTTAAACCCACCGACAAATGACAGTTTGATGATTTCTTCAGCCTATAGTATCTCAAGTTTATTTCCCCTCTATTTCTTGTATTGTATTTATGAATTTCATGTCTCTTGGGCAGTTCATCAAGTTTACTTATTGTATACCTAACCACTTCATACAAGTACAAATTGATTACTGTGAGAATATTCAAACTAACAAAAAGAGGCTTGCAATGTATTCTCCCATGAGACTTAGTCATAGCTCTTACAGCTTTTTTTTTTGTACTATCAGTACATCTTTTATTCTGCAGCTGTTTCCCCACAATACAATCCCATATGACATAATTGACTGAAAAAATGCAAAATAAACATTTCTCAAATACCCTTCTCCAATAACCTCATGTAGCCTACTCAACAAGAAGACAATTTTTGAAAGTTTCCCAACCACAAAATTAATATGTGGAGTCCATGTCAACTGCCTATCAACATAAATACCCAAAAATTTAACACTCTCCTCTGCATTACAAGAATCAACATTTTTCAAACTGAAAATCAATTGTTTCGTTTTAACATCATTCAGAAGAAGCCCATTCGCCCTAAACCACTCGGAAGCACTGGCTACTGTGCTAGCTACCATTGTTTGTAATTTATTGACATCATTGCTTATTGTCAAAAATGTTGTGTCATCTGTGTACATGCTACAATGTGCTTCAACATTATCACGTAAATCATTAACAGCAATCAAAAACAAAATAGGTCCCAATACAGATCCCTGCGGAACACCAGCTTTAATATTCAAGATAGAAGAAAACCCACTTTCAGTATAAACCAACTGCTTCCTACCTTCCAAATATGACTTGAAAAATTTTAGCTGATTATTAATGAAACCATAATATTGCAGTTTATCAGACAATATACCATGATCGATACAATCAAAGGCCTTAGACAGATCGCAAAAAGTTGCCTGTGCACTAGCATTATCTTCAAAAACTGTGATAACCTCCCTAATTATGGAATCCACTGCCTGCGTAGTCGATTTGGATTTCCTAAACCCATACTGTGATGCAGTGAACAAATAACATGGGCTTCGTTCTGATACCTCGTATCTGTTGGACAGCAACTTTTCAGGAGTTGGAAATGACGTTACAGATAATTATACGTTTTTATTAAAACAAAGTTTTTGTTTAGAAAAAATAAGTATAGTCATTCAGAATTAAGCTAAACCTCCATCACATAAATCTATATAGGCCTACACTTTTTGTTTTACAGACAATTAACTGAAATGCAAGTTATAAGACTTTGGTTTTATGCAACATACGAGGTATTAGAATGAAGCAAACTAAAAATTAGTTTACTGTGTAGCGTATTTTCAGAAGCAATTTTTTTAAACTAATTATGAACTAAAAAAAAATAAAGTACCAATTATGTTTTGCAATACCCTAGGAATCTATAATAAATAAGTCATGTATTTTAACAACTATTCTATAACATTTATTTGGTACTAGAGGCTCCGCCTCCTGCTCGCTTTGCTCACCAACACCTGCGGCGACTCATAGCGAATTTAATGCAAACAGATGGTTGTATACTCTGATATTTTCATGGTAATGACAATTGATTAGGACAGAGGCGTTTGAATCTAAATAGGGTGCGTGGTGGTAGCGGTAACTTAAGACAGAGATTGAACTAGACACGACACCATTACCAATAATTCAAATTGCAGGATGCGTTGTAATTTCACCATTAATATTTAAATAGTCAATAATCAACATTTCAAACAAATTTTGATATTGCCAACTAAAGGAAACAATATAATGTGTAACACCAGATGTTTGACTTATAATACCGTAAGCTTTTTGTTTGCTTTTACCTAATCTAAAAAAAAAAACTATTACTTGTGAAGAATAACGACCTGATTCTAAATTTTCCAAATTTGTTGCAAATAAACATGTTTTGGTTCATTGTAG
>JAGFPH010002052.1:61268-71797 GCA_018207615.1 Philaenus spumarius
TTTTTGTGCCCATGATAAAATCAAAAGAAATCTTTCTTCTTCTTCCTAAGATTGACCTTCCATAAGATTAACATTGAAACTTTGAGGGCCACTGGGGCGTAGCCCTTATCACTAAGGGGTATGAAAAATAGATGTTAGCCGATTCTCAGACCTACTCAATATACTCACAAAATTTCATGAGAATCGGTCAAGCCGTTTCGGAGGAGTACGGGAACGAACATTGTGACACGAGAATTTTATATATAAGATAATAATTATAAAAGTTTCAAATACTACAAACACTGATGTAAAACTTTTTACATCTACTAACAACTTACTTGGGTTTTGGTATGCTAATTTGCGTCTCCACTCATTGGCAAATATCATAAAGGCATTGGGCGGTCGTGGTATCTTGCATTTAGCTTTTGCGGGCAAAACTAATCCAGAAGAAAGAACGTTTTCTGAAGAGCTACCTTGTGGTGATTTTTCATCATCAGTCAGTTCTATATGGGCCGAAGCTGAAAATAAATGTTAAAACAAGTATTAATTTAGGCTTCAACACCCATATAAATGATGTACAAAAATTCAATAACAGAAAATAATCAAACTATATACATACAGGGTGGGTGATATAAATGGCTTTATCTTGATTAACTGAAAAGTATTTGGTTGCAGAAACAAATGCAGATATAAATCATTTTTGTAGATGCAAAATTTTTTTCCGCCATCTTGGATTTGTCAAAGTAAATATATCTTTTTTAACCCTTTGGCTCCCGACATCCAATTTTTCATATGTTAAAAAATCCCAACCAATATCTGTTATGTATTTTCATAAAATCCCAGGCTCAATACAGCAAATTGTCAGTCTTTGCAAAAAAATTTATATTAAATTTAATTTACTGATCAATTTTGATGATTTAAAAAAAAAATTGTTTGGAATGAAAGGTTCTATAAGGTACCTTTTAAAAATAAATGTAAATTAATGTTAGTTACAAAATTTTTTAAATTGTTACTTGTCAAAAAAAAGAATTTGAATTTTTTTACTTTATTCTTGAAAATAACCTACCAAAAAATTATCTGGAACAATTTGGTCCACATAACATAATTTTACACTTAAAAATGAACAAAAATCTCAAATTTCATTACACTATATTGAAAAATGACAAAGTTATTAGTTTTTTTTTGGTAAATTAGGCTACTACATAACCAGTTCTGCGGTTAGTTGTATGTATATAGTCATAAGAATATACACATCACTAACAACTGAATGTACTCACTCCATAATCACAATTCACAATAAAAATAACTAAAAATGCCGAAAACAATCACGTACCACAACATAATATATCGGCAATAATCAAAGACAGCACACAAATAAAGTTATTTACCATCTGACAGATGACAAAAGCACAACTACATCTTTCACAATTATCTTGCTTGTAGTGAACATAGAGGTAATTTATAATGTAAGTAAAGATAATAGAGGTAAATAGAACAGTTCTTTCTGATTCCATTGATATATAATAAACATAGATTCAGTAATGATTTGTATTTTATACGATTTTTTTCTGAAAGTCCGAAAATTTGGATGTTGGGATTCAACGCACAAATAAGCAACTTCCGAATTTTTGGACGTCGGGATTCAATGGACATACTAACAACGTCCGAAAAATCGGACATCGGAAGCCAAAGGGTTAAATAGAAAGGGAACATGTAACACATGATTTTCAAGTAAAATTACTAGAAAAATTATGGTTAATGGAGTTTTTAAAAAATGCTTTCTTATTCGAGTCACATAAAACAGGGTAAAATGAGCTATTGAAACTTTTCTCATGCATTTTTCCTGCTGAATTTACCGGGTGTTTCAAAATAAATGTCGGGGTTTTAATGCTTTTCGGTATTTGTTACAATTATAAATAAATACATCAAATGAAAGAGCAGTTCAAGTGAGCACAGTTTGTCACAAGGCACACATTGAGTTGATAGCGGAGTTCGTCCCAAACCTTGTTCAGTGTGTCTGGAGTTATTGCTGTAACAACTGTTTCAATCCTGTTTCTTAAGTCGGGTAGGTCAGCTGGTAGCGGAGGCCCATACACTTATAAACATAATCCTTTATAAAGCCCCAAAGGTAAAAAATTGCATTTCCTCAGATTTGGTGAACGTGGAGGCCATGCAAAACCAGCTCTGTCCTCGGGCCCCTTGCTGTCATGCTGTGAACCCAGCGGTCAGCTAAAACGTTTAACCATTCGAGTACAGAGTTATTTCAGTGAAGCGGTGCACTATCTTGCTGAAAAATAATGGTCTGTAGTTCAGCTTCTTCCAATTTAGGAAAGAGCCAAAGTTGGAGCGCATTGAGATAAGAAACACCAATTACTACAGTTGCTCCAGCAAAAAATAAAGGCACATAAACTTTCCGCTGTGATATGGTAAAAAAAATTCAATTTAGGGGAGCCTTGTTGCAACTGTACCATCTCGTGGGGATTTGTTGACTCCCAGATGTGCATGTTATGATTATTAGCGAATTTCCATAGGAAAAATGAGCTATTGCAGTGGCCCTTATGGTAAGGCCCAAGGTCGGGAGTAGCAAATGAACACCGATCATGGTCCCCAGAACACGTTTTGGGGTGTCATTAAAAATCATATATATATATATGTTCGCACTCTAGCGGCTGCATTTTAAGTCCAATTTGGTTCAAATTTGGTACACATGTTGGTTGGCTCGGACAAGTTCATTAGGCAAAAAAATCCAACAATCGGAAGTACATTTTTTGACCGGAAGTAACTATTTTTTGAGATTTTTCCTACGAGAATAAATTTGTTTTTGAGTTTTTTCTACAAATATAAATGTAGGATGTTATTCTGCACATTTTGTTTTTTTACGCGACCTTATAGCTCGCTCGGTTTCTCCAAAATCGATCAAAACGTAATATACCATAGAAGTACCCGGTTCAAAGCCATGTGGTGGATTCTATCGTGCGGTTGGCATTTCATTGTGTATTGAAGATACTCCCAATACGGAGTTGGCGTGCGAAGCACGCAATGTTTTGTATGTTAAAGATACTCCCAATATGCGGAATGGTGTGCGAAGCACGCAATGCATTGTGTATTGAAAACATTCCCAATATGCGGAATAGCGTGCGAAGCACGCAATGCTTTATGTATTGAAGATACTCCCAATATGCGAAATGGCGTGCGAACCATTTTGCAGCTATTCAGCACCGTCGTGAATAGACCTATTTCTCAAATTGTTGGTTGAAACCCTAAAACATAGGCCTATAAACTTAATTCTGGAAATTTGCTCAACTCACGTCAGCGGTTCAGCTGCATGATCGAATTATTCATATTTAGGTGAAATGTCGATTCAACACTGAAGACGACACGATCTAGAAAATCTTCATCGTCATGCAGGAACATATCGTGCAAAGTTGGCAAGTAAACCTTAGTCTGTAGGCTTTAGAACTTGTAACAACTGCAAATGATAAGGACGTAGTTGTAAGCGTCTCTTTAAAACTCTCCACACAGACATCACTGGAATTGCTAATTCACGACTAGCCTTCTGAACTGATTTCTTGGGGATATGCATGAATGACTCTCTCACTCGTTCAACACAATGTTCACTCTTGGTAGTCCTATACTCTTCTCTTTGCACAGACAGCCGGTGTCTTCAAACTGATAATATTACCTAAGGATGTTATTTTAACTCGGAGCATTATATTTGAACTTAATACTGAAACCACTTTGCACTGTAACTACAGATTCAGTCATGGCAAACTAAAACACAAAAATCTTTCGCCATTTTTGCCACTAGCGCTTTCTAACATAATACAGATTAAGCAGTGCATGCGCATGCACATAGGTGTACAGTAGAGTCCCGATATTTCGAGTTAAATGGGACTGAGAGTACCTCGGATTGTGAAAAACTTGAATTACACGGAATATGTAGAGGTTAGGATAAAACTGCTATTTATAGTCCTCGTATCTCCGAAAAAATTAAAGTTTTATTAAATATACACTATTTTGTATTGAACACTGAGGTAAAAAAGTAATTTTATACTCAGAAAAAAAATAGAAACTTACTTTATTAAAGAAATCATAAATAGATTTTTGTTTAACTACACTGCAACGTTTACGAGCTGCGATGTCACGCCAGGAGGATAAGGCAGTGCCGGGAAAAGTTTGTTTCGATGTTATTTTTGTATATGCAGTAGAACTTGGAAAATTTGAACGTCTTTAATTCGAAATTATCATTAATTCAAAGTTTTGGTTCGGTCCCTTGAACTTTAAATAATATCAATGTGAAAAAAATATGGCTAATTCGAAGTCAACTTCTTTAATTCCAAATTTCTTTTTTCAACACTAAAAATAAAATCTTGTGCTGAGAAAGGGATCGCTGGATTACAATATGTGTACAATTACAATACCTAATAGGTCACTGTCTGGTAGAAAGGGGGCTGGACATATTGGGCAGGACTTACGTGTTTGTACACGTATTGTAATTCTAGACGCGGACCGGTTTCCAAGAATTTTGCTTTCCGAGAATTCTCTAGGTACCGATACTGTAGTTTGTCATTGATGCTCTGCCCAATCTCTGTCTGTTGTTAAATCTCGACAAAACCTTTTGTAAACCAAACAGAACAGTCATATTGTTTATTGTCACTTGTACTGCGCATAACTCTATCCCACTTATATGAACAACATTATGGGTATTTTTTCCCCCAAACATGACTTTGGTTGTACAGCCAATGGATCAGGGCATTATGCAAAATGTTACGCATTTATACCGGCGACTTATTGTACAAACGCTCTTGACAGATTCATTGGAAAACAAAAATTTAAAGATCGGTATCCTTCAAGCAGCTAGAATATGTCACAATGCACGGTCACATTCAATGCTATTTGTGGCTCGAATTACACGGAACCTCGGATTATCGAGACTCGAATTACCGGGACGCTACTGTACCAACAAAACTGTTTGAGTTGCTCTTTCATTTATTTGATGTATTGTAATAAATACTACAAAGCCTTAAAATCCTGATATTCATTTTGAAACACTCCGTATATCAACTTTTATCAGTAATGATAATAATAAAAAATAACTAATAATTATCAACATAACTACAGATAAAATTTAATATTCACATTAAATATTACAATATATAATTTAAAGTTTAAACAAAACATTAATTACTAATACTATAAATTTGAAAATACTTTATAATTTTTGAAAAAATCCAAAAATACTGGAACATAATTAAAAAAAAATTATGTCTGTTGCAGAAAAATTGCTTTTATTATCTTATGTATTTAACGACCTTTGTACATCTTCTGTGAAGCTTGCCAAACCTACATTTTAATTTTAAACGGACAAATAGCATTATTTTCTACTATTTATAAGCCTAAATTTTCTTTGAAATCATTTGTAAAATTCTGTACTTTTCATTACTAATTTGAAGTCATTCCCTTTAGACTAATATATTATCACATAATACAAAAATGTGAACAGTTTTCTCTTAATTCTATTTACCAGTTAAAGTTATAATTGTAGATTCCGTCACACAGTACGCCTTAAAAATATATTGCTCAGTTGATACAAAAATATTATCAGTACTGCTACAATAATCAGCTGTTTAACAATTCTAAACTGGTTTGTACTTGTGGGCTATTTTCAGTGGCATTTCTATAATCAGCTGATTTCATACTTCAATCTAATTTGTGTTTCTTTTTAGGTTAGGATTTTGTTTAATAGAAGTAGTTTATTTTTAGCCTCTTGCATATTCTGTTTATAAACAATAAATTTTGTTAAATTAAGAACTTACTGAATTTGAGGGACTGAAGGTGAGATTTCATTTGAAGTTTCGGTTGTATCAGTTCAACATTTTTAGTATCCTGCTAAAAAATATAAGAAGATATAACCACACATTTATGTTTGAAAATGCATTCATTATTCGGGGTGTTTCAAAAAGTACTTTACAACTTTGAAAAATCATATTAATTTATTCAGAGAACCTACAGAGGTGATTGTGGTGTCAATTTGTAGGGAAACACATCAAGTTTTGACGACTCGCGTAGTTCGCTAGTGCCGTCACGAGCGCTAGCAGCAGTTACGCCAAAGATGGCTGCCTTCACTGGACCCGAGCATGATTGCTGTGTGTTTTGGTTCGAAGAATCAAAGTCGGCGACAACCGTTCAGTGTAATTTCCGTACCAAGTACGCTAAATATCCTCTAGTAGGAATTTATGAGTGGCATAAATGTTTTGTAGAAACAGGGTGTTCGGAAAGACATAAGAAATCACCGGGTTGTCCAAGCACATCTGACGAAGTCATTCAGCAAGTGAAGCAAAGTTTTGCCAACAGCTTTACGAAATCGACATGGTGTGCATTTTGCGAACTGAAAGTCCCACATACGACTGTTTGGCGAGTGTCGAAAAAAACGTTTGTATTTAAAACCGTACAAATTTACGATTTTATAAGTAATAAAAGACACTGATAAGATTGCCCATAAGAACTTCTGTGTGGATATGTTAAATCAAATGGATGAGGATGAACATTTCTTGGAAAACATAATCTTTTCTGACGAGTAGACTTTTCACTTAAGTGGCAAGGTTAACACACATAACTGTAGGATTTGGGGCAGTGAAAATCCACATCAAACATTGCAACATGTTCGTGATTGCCCTAAATAAACTTAATGTTTTTTGTGCATTGAGCAATAACAAAATTTACGGGCCCTTTTTTTTAAGAGAGAACCATCAACGGGATAGTGTACCTGGACAAGTTACAAGAATTTTTGATATCACAGATCAATGAGGATGACAAAGAACACAATGTTTACTTCATGCAAGATGGTGCACTACCTCACTACCTGACTGATGTCCGATATTTTCTGAATGACCGCTTTCCAGGTCAATGGACTGACCGTGATGCGCCAATTGCATGGCCCCCACGTTCCCTAGACCTGACACTGATACATTTTTTCTAATGGGGATTCATCAAGGATATCGTCTATGTACCTCCTTTGCCGGCTTTTCTACCTGAGCTTAGAGCGAGCATTTATGCCGCCGCTAAGCAAGTTACTCCTGCAATGCTACAGCGAGTTTGGGAGGAAATTGAGTACCGATGGAATGTGTGCAGGACCACCATCGAAGCCACAAGAGCATCTTTATTTTAAGGTAAAAATACTAGATGCGTTTCCCTACAAATTGACACTACAACCAATTGACTCTGTAGGTTCTCTGAATAAATTAATATGATTTTTCAAAGTTGTAAAGTACTTTTTCAAACACCCTGTATAGACATCTCTGTAAAGATAATTTTAAAAATAAAGATATTTACACACAGAAAATAATAAACAAGTTTTAACATAGTCTAGACAGTAGTCTACAAAAGTTTTTTTTAAACAAAAATCATCATTGCTCACTGCTGCCTTGAATTGGAATGACTGGCCGTATAACGCAATACCTAACATTGATTCGTTTCTCCTTATGAATATATACTGATTAAACAAAAATTTTTAGAGGAAATCCCAGGAAATACTACAATATAAATTCTACGTAAATATACATTTTTATGAAAATATATTGAATTCTTTCAGATATGGACATAGTTTAATTAATTTAAATCAACACATAAAAATCCTAAGTGAAGTCCTTTTGCATTTCTATTCAGATTGAAACTTATTAACTTATGAGAAAATTGCTGAAAACAGGTCAAATTTGATTTAATATTTAAAATTTATTTACCTATGCTTTTTTAACGCGGTAGTTTTCAACCTTTTAGAATGTATGCTCAATTGAATAACTAAAAGCACTAACGCTCTCCCCCCACTTCCTACATCCATATTATTTTCAAAAAATTAATTTGAATAACTTACTTATTATTTAATAAATGAATACTATACGGAATGATAAGTATTTCTTAAAAATATTTATTCATATTATTTTTATTAGGCCTATACAAAAAGTACCCTTACATTAGCAAAAGAAAAAAATTGTGATTTCAATGTTTAGTGTCTACGGTGACAATGCACACCTGAGCTCACTTTCAAAGTCCAGTCATGCTTGATATTTTGACTTGATGTAAGCCAGAGCAGAAAACCCTGACACATTGGTTGACAAAAACTGCACCAACATCTTTAAAGCTTCCGAAGCAACTTGTGGATACACAGGTGAGTAAGAAAGCCGGAATTCTTCAACCTTCATTTTATTAAGAAATTCTAATTTTGCTTGAGAATCGCATTTAAAGTCAATTGCCAGCTCCTGAAGGCTGACAGGATGGACGCCCATACCAATTTGGAATGGATCTCGAGTTAACTGAAATTCCCAGCTCTCTGTAGAAATATCAGGAAAATAATTTCCTAATTCTCTTTTTGATTGTATAAAAGTGCAGAAATATCGGAAGATTTTTAGCGTCGTCGAGTAAGTCTTTAAGCCGAGTGAAGAATGAAAAGTTGAGCTCTCTGAAATTGCCAAAAAGATATTTTTTCTAACTGGCCTTTAGTGGATCCACGGCTGATTTGTTTTCATTATATTTAAGTGCGAGTGCGTTAGATAAGGACGTGAAACGCAACAATTGTAATGTTTTTTCACCGTTTATCACGCCTGCCAAAAATTCTCCTTTAAACAGTTTATAAAGAAGGAGGGATGTCATGTAACACACTAGACTTAAACGTCATGACAATTTAAGCCAGCATTAAGCACTGACAAGACAGTAGTGTACATCAAAGAAGTTAAGTACAGCGAATGATCTATTTAACGGGCTTCAATTTATAGGACTGTTTTGTGCCAATTTTCTGTGATAAAATATACCGGTGTTAAAATATAATTTAAAACACAATGGCAAATGGCTAATTTTATGAAATACTGAGGTTAAAACATAATTTAAAATATCACAGTGAATGTCCGCAAAAGAAATTACCACACAAATACAATTTGTGCCAATGTCCGTTGAAGAAATTAATGTCCGAACATAATTAGCTAATTTTTTATGAAATACCAGTTGTAAAATATAATGTAAAATATTAAAATGAATGTCCGAAAAAATATTGTCATAAAAATTTTGCAACTTTGCACAAACACCCTTTCACAATTATTTTGATATAATAGGCGGATGTGCACTATAATAGTATGTTGTATTTACAATTATCTTTTCTTTCTTCCTGGAATGGAGATCACAACTCAGTAATAACAATATCGATTAGACACTTACTTGTAAATGTGATTGAAAATTTAATTATAATATTTGTTATCTTATTATTCTGAAATTAAAACACTACAAATATATTATGTTTAATTTTTTTAAACTAAAATGGATTTTTCAATAAAAAAAAAAACAATCTACTGACCATATCAATGACTAGTCGTGGTGATTCCCATCCTGCGTAAGGTTCCTCTTCATCTATGTCTCTGATATCTGGTGGCTCCACTTTAATCTGAAATCAACTAAACATTAAAATTTAATTTCTAAAGCGACTTTATACATATACCAACTTTGTTGGGGAGTCCAGTAGAATCCAAGCACAGGATTGGAAAACAAAACTCAAGCGCAACTCAAGGATTTAAAGGCTTACAAATTGTATTTCAAGGAACTTTTGTGTTGGTATTTAAGATATACAGTGTACGATATGAGAGGAAAACTATATTTTTTTATTGCAGTTTTACACACGTGGATTTATAAACTGAATGACAATAAAAATAAAATAAAATTACATGTAGATTTACAAAATGTTTGGCATATTATTATTTTGTCTTAAAGCAGTTTTATGGTTTTTATCAAAAGCTTAGTAAGAATTTCCTCATAACACAATGTTTGTTTCATAAATATATGAAAGTTCAGAATTTAAAATTTATTAATAATAAATAAAGTTTTCAATAATTACTGTTGACAACTAGCATGAAAGAGATTGTGTTTTACGTTCAACTGTCATAACCATGCTAAAGATCCACATTACATTTTAATTCCAATTACAATATTCACAAAATTATCAGGATCATATTTGAATTAAAGCGATTTCAAGTGGGTACGATCAAATTCAACTTACATAATTCTTTAGGAAATTATACGATGACGGTGGATGAGAGTAAATGCAAATATTATATAAATATAAAGTTCATTTTCTTACCATAGCAGGAAGGTCGTCATCGTCTTCGACTACATTCTGCACTTTAGACTTTAGTAAAGATCTGCCCGGCATAATTTTTTCCACATCTGTACAAGTGCCATTACTGGATTGTGATGAAACTTTAGCACTTTCATCGGATACGTCGTCTTGTTTTGTCAAATCTTCAATGGTTTTGGGAGTTTCCTCGTCCTGGAAAGAAGAGTTCAAAACTTCTTGAAATTTGTTTAGTTTTTTTAATACAACAGTACTCCAATTAAAGCACTTTAGAGCTTATTAGGTTCAATTTGTTTTAATGTTTTTTTACTTTCTCCACCCTATACGTAGTATATGGAGAAAGTAGGCTATTGTTTTCGTCCAAATTTTCGAATTTAAATTTTTAGTGGAACTATCTGTTTTGGTGCTCCCTGAACCCCAAAAACATTTTTAGTGGAAT
>JAGFPH010002052.1:105680-133557 GCA_018207615.1 Philaenus spumarius
GAAAAAATAAGCACTGTAGACCAATGTTTATATTGTGAAATATGTTTATCTGGATTCCAGGAACATATCCACAAAAGGGGGTCCAGAGAGTTCGGGGACACCCTGTATAACTGTTTGGATATACTGGTGTCGAGAAAATATTGTCCTAAATGTCTCCAGGGTATTCTATGGGTGAAAATTAGAATAAAGTTTCAATAGGTTCGAAAATGCAAGGTTTTCGAATTATCCGCCAATTTGTTGTTTTTACTAAACACTTAATATGTTAGGAAATAGAAAAGATATTGACTTCAAAATTTGTGTATGTATTTCTTACGTAACCTTTTACCCTTTAGTAAATTTCTTTGTACACTTTAAAAATGTTAATGTCAAATATCTTTACCAACGCTAACTTTACAAAAAAATGATAGGAAACAGAAAGTTAATATTTTAATTACAAACAAAACTGGTTTTACTTTCTCCACCCTATACGTAGTGTATGAAGAAATTATTGTTTTCGTCCAAATTTTCAAATTTGAATTTTTAGTGGCACTATCTGTTTTGGTGCTCCCTGAACCAAAAAAAAAATTAGTGGAATAATCTGTCTTGGTGCTCCCTGAACACAAAAATATTTTTAGTGGAATTATTGTTTTGGTGCTCCCAGAACCCAAAAAAGTTTTTTTGGTGATGTCTGTCCGTGTGTCTGTGTGTCTGTTAGGATGTGTTAGGATCACAGCTGGAGACCATACCAATGGTCCGATTTTGATGGAATTTGGTATGTAGGTGTTGTTCTGGAATATATCCAGGCATTTTTTTCATTTTTTCAAATTTTTGATTTTTAAGGGGTTTTACCCCCCACCCCCCACCCCCAAATGGCAAAAAAATGAGAAAAATAAAATTTCTCAAAAACGGCTCTAACGATTTTGATAAAATTTGGCTTATTTGTAACCCTTAATGTACCCTGCCATATGCAAAAACCGCATCTTTCTAAAAATTCTTGTTTAGGTAATAATAATAACTGATTTTTGGGGGTTTTTGGCCAAAAAAGGGGTTGTTTTTCAAAATTTTTCAAAACTTGTTTCGTGCATCTATACAGGCCTAATTGACATGTTTGGTGCAAATTTGTTCGAAATCGACCGAATAGTTTAAATAATAATAATAGGCCTAATATAATATGGATGTGTGTTACATGCATGTAATATTTTCCATGGTAACATTTTCCTACTTTTGCAATTCTAAATAACCACCTCCTATGCTACTCTTGGGAAGGTATAAAGTTTCAACCGGGAGAAAGTATGTGGCAGTTATCTGGCACCGTTTATTTATTTTTCCCGTAGCTCAAAAGATAACTGAGTTATTTGCTAAAAATATAATTGTCTGAGGTTTTTGAGCGAACAATTTTAGTAGCGAGGTCTTGTGAGTAAGCTTAGGCCTATATTACGTGTCGATTCATTTTTGTTCATAATATTTATAGCAGTGTGAAACAACCGAAACAACGCTTTCGAGAGACTACTATGTGAAGAAATTAATGATTACATAGTATAAAACTATAATCATAGGTTTTATACTATGTAATAATTGGAAGAAACGTCTACGAGAACTAACTATGAACTTTGAAAGTCTTGTTAAAACAAAATACGTTTTATTTTCACAAACTAATGATTTCCTTTAAAAACTTTGATAAAGGAAAATAAAAGCTTCTTTATTTTAAACGCGGAAGATGCCTAGTAGACCCCTACGCGATTAACTAAAAAGAGATAATGCTCACTGTTGTTTTATATGATTTTTAATTGATACTAGGCCTAACAGATATTTTTTAAATGTCTTATTTAGTTCAGAAAATCAGTGCAGTGTAGTTGACTTTCAACGTGCCGTGTGACTGCGTCAGTGCAGTGTGCAAAAGGTTCGTCGGCGAAACATTAAATTTGCACCCGTCACTATATTCTCTCAATCGGATTATCCTTTGTGACTATTTCTTGCATAATTCAATCAAAAAGGCATTGACCTGGATTTGACGTGAAATATTGGTGAACATGGTTATATAGGTTCTGACCGGCTTAAGGGAACGAGAAAATAAAGTTGAGAGATACTAGTTTGTGTAGGCCTGAATGGGTTCGTATCATCAGCCCGAAATAGTTTATTTGTAAAAGAATTGTTGAGCGCACATAAATAAGCCACGCTAAAAAGTGTAACGAAAAAATCAGTAAATTAACAGACGCCTCTCCACACGGCGCGATCCTGGGTAAAACCCTAACCCGATCAACATATTATAATGTGTTCGTTTCGTATATTTTATTTAGGCCTGTTTCTATTTTATGTGATGTGTGTTCGTGGAAGGATGTTTGTGGTTTTGACGATCTCACTAGCGAAAAAAATAGTTTTAGTTTTAGAAACAGAAAGGATTGAATAGGCAGATCAGATAACAGGTAAACTAGGCACATGATAATATGTTCACTAACATTATTTGTTATAATGTTTTAATCCGGGAGCTAACATAATGACAATAAGAACAGTGGCGGTTCTAGCCCGAGGTAGGGGGGGAAGGCTGCCTCCAGTTTTTCCGGGACTTTATTTACAAACAAATTTTATTAGTATATAGCTTAGTTTGATATCAAAAATATTTGATACTAGAGGAAACCCCTGAATGTGCCGCACGCCAACACCGCAAAAACCTTCTATACACATAATCATGTTATATTTTCTTTATAATAAAGGTGTAGGATTAATAATAACCCCAAAGCTAAGATGGTAAATAATGTTCAAATCAAATTATTTCGTATATTTTTATAACAGCAGTTATTAATACATGTTGAAAGAACCATTAAGGCTCAGGTCTACGCTTTAATAAAAACCTAACCTAAAAGTTAGAAATACAAAATAATTGCTTCAAAGTTTGAAATCAGGTGTTAATGGAAATATTAGAGCAAACAGCTATTTTACCGGTACCTGTTATTTTATTCAATTGGTTGCTATGGTAATGCATCAGTCTAGGCCTAACCTAAAAATTTTTTCTGGCTAAATTTACAAATATTGAAGTAAAAAATGTTTTTATCAAACATAATTATAGCCTATGTTACTCAGGGATAGTGAAACTTTTTATTAGTAAAACTGTTTTTTTCAATCGGTTCAGTAGTTCCAAAGATTACCCCCTACATAAAAAAAATACCGGTAGGCCTACCTCTTTATAATATTAGTTAAACGTCGCCCGTACAGTCACAGTCATATGCTCTTATATCTCGCGGGTTGTTCGTGGGTTTTGTCTTTTTAATGTGGAAGCTTGCGTAGAAGTGGGTGTAAATAACGAAAAACTGTTTCAATTAACAGTTTCGAAAAAAGAAGACAGAACAAACAAACGAAACCGTATGACCAAAACAGTATTTTTCCCAACAGTTTTGAATTAGGAATTGTCCCTTTTATACCTGGTGTAGGCGTTAAATTATTTTCAAAGTTTATTAGAAATTTTCATATTGACATATCCTCTTAATTTATGAGTATAAATTACATTCTTACATCATTTAAACTAAAAATCTATAAGGTTATTTAAATAACTGAAACACTTTATCCAGAAACTATTTTTTTTTTCATGTTAAACAACGTAAAATACACATTTTCAATGTGTTTGTTAAACGTTTTCCTAAATGTTTAATGGTCAAATACATTATTTATATTTATATGTATTCATCCCAAGCTCTTGAAAATGGGTGCATTGATACCTGAAATGTTGAGGCTATTTTAAATAAATGTGGATTTAATGTGGTGGATTTTAGCCTTTCATTGAACCAAACTATTTAAATTTCATACAAAATGAGGTGTTAGAAGTTTTAAATAGTTTTAACCGTAGGCCTATGTTTATAATAATATGTATGTATATTTCTTAAGACAAATTGGGAAAAAGGTTGTTAATTAAAAAAATAATAATAATACAGTACCCTACTAACACATACTAAAAAAAAAAACGATTTAGAAAATGAATTTTGTTGAATATTACATTTTGTATTTGTAAAAAACTATTACATCCTAAAAATCCATCAAAATTTAAATCTGACATAAATTAAACCAAAAATTTCGTAAAATGTTCCTATTCTTTTATAAACAGCTCTTACTTTTAAGTTGTTTGATTTAAGTGGTTATTTGATTTTTATCCAGGGATTTGCTGAAATGGAGTTTTTGTAGCGAGATTTTTCGTTTTAAATAACTAATCTATTATCAGCCAGAAAGGTATTAAAATAGAGTTTTGAGAGGTTGATTTTTCATAACTTTCCAACCCCCCTGTGACTGGGAGGTATTTTATACCCCCCGGTCATTCGACCCTCTGTAGTGTCCTTGCCCCTCCAGTTTTTAGCGAATTTCCATAGGAAAAATGAGCTATTGCAGTGGCCCTTATGGTGAGACCCAAGGTCGGGAGCAGCAAATGAGCATCGATCATGGTCCCCAGAACACGTTTTGGGGTGTCATTAAAATTCATATATATTTGTATATATATATGTTCGCACTCTAGCGGCCGCATTTTAAGTCCGATTTGGTCCAAATTTGGTATACGTGTTGGTTGTCTATGTCGCTCGGACGAGTTCGTTAGGGAAAAAAAATCCAACAACCGGAAGTACGTTTTTTGACCGGAAGTAACTATTTTTTGAGATTTTTACTACGAGAATGAAATTTGTTTAGAGTTTTTTCTAAAAATATAAATGTAGGATATTATTCTGCACATTTTGTTTTTTTACGCGATCTTATAGCTCGCTTGGTTCCCCCAAAATCGACCAAAACATAAAATACCATAAAAGTACCCGGTTCAAAGCAAAAAGTGGTGCAAACTCGCGAGGCCAATAGGAGGAAACAAATTCTACTAATATATTGCGTACACACAGACAGCTGTTCAACGCCTTCGTGAATAGACCTATTCCCCAAATTGTTGGTTGAAACCCTAAAATAGGCATATAAACTTATTTTGGAAATTTGCTCAACTCACGTCAGCGGTCCAGCTGCGTGGTCGAATTATTTAAACACTTTTAGGCTATAGGCCTATACTACGACCGTATGAAAAATATAACAAAATACCGAGTCCAAGTTGAATGTAGGTTATCTTAACATTACTTGCACACTGCACTATTGCGGAACGCACAATAATATTCTGTCACGTGTTTCTAATTTTACTGCACTATGACGTCAACAATATTAGCATATATTTTATCTGAAATATATATAGGTTAATGTTAAGTCGAAGTGTAATTACACTTAATATAACAGAATATTTCATTCAGCAAAATTACTTTAATTTAATGGCAGTTATAGCATTCGCCAAGTTTGAAATAAACGCACGTTAAGGCTGCACGATTTTTATGCGACTACTGTAGTAGGCCTACAGTAGGCTATTGATGAACAATAGAACAATATTTGTTTTTAGCAATGAAGTAACATAACCTATGCAAAACAGTTTCATCAGCTATAACAAAAATCTGAAGATCTTTCGTAATTAGGTCAAAGGTTAAGTGCATTTTTTCGTTTTAGATTAGTCCTACAGAAATAAAACCGGACTAGAGATAACTTTTCGAATGACTAATCCGCAGAAAACTGTTGACTCCCTTCTCCTTGTCATTTTCCCTGATGAAGTAATTGGGGTAAATCTTTTCTAGATTTATCCAGGACGAGATTGGCAAAACGAGTAAACCTTACGCCGATTCCTATGTGGGCGACAAGAGCGACGCGACACCAGCGATACGCTCGTATTGCAAGCATTAGCATAGATCATGAATAATAAAATAGATCATGCATGCATACGGGGGCTGTGTGCCGAAAAAAAGGTTGTCGGGAAAATAGTGCATGATCGCGCCGTGAGGTAGCGCTAGGGAGAAATCATTGGTAGCATTGGTGTTTCACACAGCTTCCGTCGTTTCCCCAATAGATAGCGCCACTATCGTCGAATTTCTAGTGGAACGAAATATTGCATTGGATCGGAGTTATATTAGGTTATCCAAATACAATGTAAATATTAAGGGGGAAAAATAGCCGACATGTTCACTTTTCAATGTTTAAGTGCACTCCGTTTAACTGAAATTCAACAACAATTCATATAAATATAATCGAGCTTGACTCGTGAACAATATTATTTCCAAAAATAAAAACACAGAACACAATTTTCACAAAAAAATACGTTTAATGTTTAACGGTGAATTAGGTTATCCAAATACAATGGCATTAGGTAGATTATTGTGTTCTACGTGGGCTGGCGATGCGGGCGACAAATCCTTGAGCTGATCAGCTGATCAGTTTCACCATGTTCTCTAAAGAGGAAAGACGTAAGTTGATGCTTTTGGACAGTTCGGTGTTGATGTATGCGTATACATCAAAGGAAGACGATTATTGGACGACGTGAAAGAAATGTTATAGAAAGACTAGTATATGGCGAATTTCATCATCTTAACAGAATATCGCGGCAGAATATCGGGAATTATTTCGTAATAATTACACGAGAAACAGACATAATGAACACAAGAACTCACACAGACTTGAACTGCACTGCAATGCTTGCTTCTAATCCCAGGTCCCAGATCGCTGTCAACGGTGGTGCCGTCTGAATCGTTGGCGCGCACTACGTAAATTTCAAAATACGGTCGTATCAGCAGCTCCAGTCGCTTCGCTTCACTACGGTCGTCGAATTAGAACCAGCGAGCACAGAATACAATAGAGAGGGCATCCCGTAAATAGCAGTAAGCAGGGTTGAAGCCATGTCAGCCATCTTTGATGTGTATAGAAACGTTGTTGTGCCGATAAATGCGTAGTTCTGTAAACGGTGCTCGCGTTGATAACACCGTCATTTGAACCCCTTAGGATGGGACAAAAATTACCAAATTTTATACATAGGTAGGTGGATATTGAAGGAAGGCAACAGTGTTCGTAGAAAGTGTAATACCTATTGCGTTTTTATTAAAATAATAATTAAAAGTAATCCTTTTGCATTAAATTAAATGTATGACATGAAAAACTTAGAATGCGAGAACTTTTTTTATTTTTGAGGTAGAAACAAACTTAAAGTAACTTAGAATTTAAAGTAAAAACAGTTAATAAATAAATAAATAAATTATAATTGTGAAATTTTACCAATTGGTTATTTCTATCCTTATCTCAAATATTTTAAATTCAGTCATTTATTTATTTCTTAGATTATGAGTTAATAGAAATTGATGAATAAAAGAAACCCTATTACTTTAAATGAGCAATTCTTGTAGCCTATCTATCTTTGTATATGTCGCGGATATCGAAAACGGCTCTAACGAATTCAAAGAAATTTTGTATTTAAGTATAGTTTTGATTTTTAAGTACACCCATATAGTTGTATTTCGTGTAAAAACGCAATTTGTTGAGAAAATCTAATTTAAAAGTTGAAAATTTTTTACATAGGGTCTTATGAGTTGCCATGTTGGTTACAAAATAACAACGAAATTGTAAATAAAGCGATCAAAACAGCTGTTTATAAACAGGCCAATTTATACTGTTTTATAAGTTGTTCATTGGATAGTTTTTAATTACTGTTAAAAAACAAGCTAATTTATACTGTTTTAGCACGTTGGAATTAGAATAAATTGGGCCTGATTTAACATTTATTTTGAAAAAAAGGTAAACTTGGCAAAGATGGATACATTCAAATAGTCAATTTTGTAATATAGGCCTGGCTCATTTCTGAAATATAGTATTGAGGTTATGTTAATCCTGCAATAATTTTTACTATATTTAGGCCTGGTTTCAAAACTTAGGTTGACAGAAGATAGTAGAACTAGGACTAAAATCGTAATGAAAGCCTCTCACGTTTCTAAAGCATGTATTTGAGGTTATAATTAATCTTGTAATTATTGTTAATATATTTAAGCCTGGTTTCATAACTTTACAAATCTATGTACAAACGAGCCAAAGATTAACGAGATTCTTTAGCGAATTTTCCAACTGCGAGCGAAGCTAAGCAGCCATCTGAGGCCGAAGGCCGAGGCGGAGTTGGGACGCTAAGCGTCCAGGGGCAGAGCCCCTAGTATTTCATTTAATTAAGTGAGATTTTCTTCAATTAAATTCTGCATAACCATTTACTTAGTCCTGAAATTATAAAATCTTCAACAAATTCAAAGAGAGCAATGCATAAAACCAACTAATTCTAGAACCTAAGAAGTGTATATTCCAGCACCATACTGTTCAGTTTTTCTTCCTCCTAGTCTTTGTAGATTTCTTTTCTGATTTCTTTTCCTCTTTGTGCATTCCAAAGCTGCTTTGTTGCCATGTAAAGATCTACTATTGTCAATTTGTTTTAGGCCTATTACACAGTTCCTTCAAGCATGCTCACATAGTTCTGCAACTCTTCTTTACCAAGGCACCACACTTTAATGTAATTATAGCATCTGACACTCCAATTTCGCAATTTCCAATCTTTTAATTCAAACAAATTGGTTTAGGGATTTCGGTCCTGATAACGTCGTTAAAGGATTCATTTGTATTTTGGGTTCGTCGGTGCAGCATGTTTTTATTAAATTCCGGTCTGATAGGTATACATTTTATTTCCAACACAACCGCCTCAGACACTGCATATTAATGAGTATATTTCTCACCTGAAATTAAAGACTTTTGCACCATGTCACCTCAAGCAGATGATGACGTTTTAATAAAAAGAAACACGATGAAAAAACGGAACACATTTTTCGAGACTTCGGCTCGTTTTTTTTTAAATACTCAAAAATGTGACGTTTTTGTCACGCTAAAAAGCTCAAAAGCTTTTCCACTTTCCGCAATAAAATTACAAAGATTTTGGCACCACCAGAAGTTTTCTACGACATCTGTGAGCGCGTATATCGTGTCCACAGACAGACACACGGGCACACAATTTTGTATTGCTTTATCGTGTTCTGAGACCTCGAAAACTTTGAGAAAAGTCCTAAATAATTGGACCACGCAGCTGAACCGCTGACGTGAGATGAGCAAATTTCCAAAATTAAGTTTATAGGCCTATGCTTTAGGGCTTCAACCAACAATTTGCGAAATAGGTCTATTCGCACGACGGTGCTGAATAGCTGCAAAAATGGTTCGCACGCCATTCCGAATATTGGGAGTATGTTCAACACACAAAACATTGCGTGCTTCGCACGCCAACCCCACGGTAGAATCCACCACATGACTTTGAACCAGGTACTTCTATGGTATTTTACGTTTTGATCGATTTTGGGGGAACCAAGCGAGCTATAAGGTCGCGTAAAAAAACAAAATTTGCAGAATGACATCCTACATTTATATTTGTAGAAAAAACTCAAAACCAAATTCATTCTCGGAGGAAACATCTCAAAAAATAGTTACTTCCGGTCAAAAAACGTGCTTCCGATTGTTGGATTTTTTTGGCTAACGAACTCGTCCGAGCAACGTAGACAACCAACATGTGTACCAAATTTGAACCAAATCGGACTTAAAATGCGGCCGCTAGAGTGCGAACACGTATATACATTTATATATATATGTATGATTTTTAATGACACTCCAAAACGTGTTCTGGGGACCATAATCGGTGCTCATTTGCTACTCCCGACTTTTTGTCTTACCATAAGGGCCTCTGTGCAATAGCTCATTTTTCTTATGGAAATTTGCTAAAAATGGGGGTAAATTTTTTTTAGAATTTTCTCAAGATTTCAATACTTAGGCATTTTAATCCGAGCCGAAGTAAAAAAAAACTCAATCGGCTAAGTATAGTTTAATTTTTTTTCTACTGAAAGCGTGTGGCAAATGTGCTTTATCATTGATCAAAATGCCCCGAAAAGAAGTGTAAAATAAGAAAAATCCATATTTTTTCATTTATTGGCTACAAGATCACCTTAATATTCCCCAAATATATATACAACGCTAGAGTTCGAATTTTGAGCTTGGTTACAAAGTTGAATCAAATTCTTTCGTATTCATCCAACAGTAGCCTATTGTTGAACACTTTGTACGTTGCCCTTGGACTATTTCATTGTGACCGTCAGCTCACTAGTATGAATGAGTACGAAATTTAAAGCCTATGATCTAAATTGCTCTCTTATTCGCAGGCGTCAGAACCTATCCCAATGAAAGATGAATGAAATATAAAATCAGCAAATATTTGCATGCACCTCATAACACAATTATAAAGTTATTTTATTACTGCCTCTCTCGCCGTCGGTCCTATGTTCGGATGCATTTTTATCATACTTTAGCAACATTATGATATTTATATTTAATACAATTATTTATAACAGGCAACAATTCGTTAAAGTCGGAAGTGGTTTAAGTGGGGTTGGTTGTTTAAAGCATTGGTGTTCCTCAAGGTTCTGTTTTGGGACCTATTTTATTTTTAGTTTATGTAAATGATTTATGCGAGGCTAAATTCCATGGTAGTTTGATTCAGGCGCGGATCCAGGGGAGGGGCAAAGGGGGCAATTGCCCCTCCCGAACTCCGAAACAAAAATTTTACGTGTCTTATTAAATTCTGATTTCTACCGGAAAAACGCGAAATTAACGTGTAGAAAAATTTATCGGGAGAGCAATCGATTTCCTAGTTTGTTTCTTGCTTATTGAAGTTGAATCGGTTGGGTCCAACGTTCTGATTATGAATTGCGCATGTCGCGTCTTGCTTCTTTTTCGGCTTAACTTACATAGTAAAATTTTTAATCTATGGTTTTCTTAGCTCTTTTGGCTAGTTTTTTACTTCAAAAACAGATCAAGTTTTCTAATTTGTTGGTGTATTTTAGTTGTATTTTTGTTTGATATTTTATTGAGATATAGTTTTGAACTAATATGAAACGAACTTCAAAACTAACATCTTTTTATACCGTATATAAAAAAAAACACAAGACATCAACAGGTAAGCTTCCTCTTTATTCTGACACAGTTGTTCACGTACATATATATAGGCGATAGACCTATATTTACGTACCAATCAAATTAAAAACGAGTTTTATTTTTAAAGTTTTGTCCAAATAAAAAATTATTTCGTAGTTCAGCATTTACTTTACGTAATTCTAAATTAAAACTATTAAAAAGTTAATAATGCACAATGACGGCTAATAACAAATAATAAAATCACTAAAAATCTAACCTTCGATAATTCCGCAAGTAGATTAAATAAAATATTATATTGTAGGCATGTAGGCCTACGCACGTTTTAATTTGTGAATACAATTGAAATCCGAAATAGATTTGTTGAATTTCATCGAAGTAAAAGTATTGTATGATGAACAAATATTGTTCTCACTCACAATAATATGGTTATAGGCCTAAGTGATACAATGTCACATCATCTGTGACTTCTATTTTCTTGTTCTTACTCGTTTCGGAGCTTATGTCCCAATATCAGAGCTTCACTCATTAGAGGTCGTCACAAAAAGTAATATTTTTTCGTAGAAGGTGTAATATTTTGACATATTTAATACAAGTGAGAGTAAGATCTCAAGCAAACAATCAAAAGTGCGTAGACGAAGGCCGATGCCTAACCAAAGTTTTTAGACTTCAGTAAATACAAACATAAAGAATTTAACAAGTAAAACACTGTCGACAACCAAAATACTTCCATTCAAATTGCGTTAACATTTTTTATATTTTGTGGGTACCCCCCTCCCCCCCAAACCTACCAGTTATTTTGCATACCTGGGAAGTATTGCCCCCTCCCAGATGAGGTTCTGGATCCGCCACTGGTTTGATTGCATTTGCAGATGATACGGCTTTAACTTATTCGGGTATAAATATTTACAGGCAAATGCAAGAGGATGTATTTAAATTACGATATTGGTTTGATAAAAATTATTTAATACTTAGTGAAAAAACAAAATATATTCTGTTTGGCCTGAAAAAATCTTGGATTTTGGATGAAAAATTTTTTTATCACGAACTAAATTGTAATAATTGTACGTGTAAATGTATAATACTTGAACAGGTTGAAGAAATAAAGTATCTTGGGCTTGTAATTAATTCAAAAGTGTCATGGGAGGGGCATATAAAGAAACTTAAGAGGGAAATGTTTTTAATCTTACGTAAATTTTACCTGTTGAGAAATGTCTACCCTGAGAGAGTACTCGTGTATGTGTATCATGCACTAGTGTCTTCGAGTGTAGGGTATGGGCTTAGTGTTTGGGGAGGCACTTATCTTACCATACTCAAGCCACTAATTGGTCTGCAGAAGAGTATTATTCGAGTAATTTTTAGGAGATCTAGATTTGATCATTCTTGGCCACTATTTTTGGCATCCAAAATCCTTCCGTTACGTCATCTTTACGAATATAAAGTTTCAAAAATATTTTGCCAACAAAATTCTGTTGTTGTAAATAACAAATTGATACTGTATACAATTTCAGGAACTCTGGTATTGTACCTGTACCTGTAACTAAACCAAATTTAACTCTACACCGTCAATTTTTCACCTGTAGTGCCGCTCGTTTTTATAACCTTGTCATTCCAAATATTACTATTTAAAAAAATATGTCTTATAGGGTAGTGTTAAGAAATGTAAAGTCCTGGCTGTTTTCATCAGATGATATTGAACCTTTATTCAACATTATGCAATAATAGGCCTATAGCCTATATTATGTAATGCCTTGCAGGTTGGTTGATTTTTTATTCTCTATGTTATGTGTATATTTACTACATACTTGTTTTTTCTTGTGGTTAGGTTAGGACACGTGCCGAACTCTCCATTTCAATATTGTTTTTATTCTTTTTGATGGAAGTCTCAAACTGGCGTATGCCTAGGAGACCCCTAAATTTGTTCAGTGTTACACTGATAATTGTATTGTTGTAAATTGTGTCTGTAGTATTTTGTATGTATAATTTATGTTATAGTAAGTAAGTATAGTTATGTTATCAGTAAGTTCAAAAAATTTCTTCTTTTGTTTTTGATGCATTACATTTTTCATATTTTGTCTGTTTTTCATTATAATCTAAGTGAGATTTTAAACTGTGTTTTTACTTATATATACAGTGTAACATGTGAATAAATATAATAAAATAAAAAATAATTCAAAAATCTAAGATATACGAGTTATAGGTTTTAACGTCTACTTTCAGAATCCGTTTGGTAAATTCAAATCTGGCCACTCAGTTTAATAGGGCGCATTATGAAATATATATCGACCTAATTTGCGTACTGTAATTGTGGAACAACTATTAATGCGACAAATTTCATCTTCCGTCTGTTTGAAGTTCACATATTAAACAATAATTTTCCAAAAGATCTGACCTACTAATAAATTAGTAAATATTATCTGATCTGATTTTCATATTATTGTAAATCAGCAAAGATATGAATTTTTGAAAAATAGTAACTTATAAGCGTTTTTTCCACGTTTTTCGGTGGAAAATTATCCGATTGTGGTCTATAAAAAAACACATTTCGTAGGTTTTTTTAATTCTCTTCAAATGTCCCGTTGGAAGTATCGTGATCCATTCGTAACATTTTATAAAATCAACGATAAACCGAAAAAAGTACTAATTTATTGTTATTTTTGTTTTAAAGGTCATTGCCTGATATTTTTCGTATTTTACATACCTATGTGCTACCCTTAAAGTCACTGTGGATTTCGCATGCTGTTAAATTTAATAACATTAAAAAAATCTCTACTGTTGGGCTAAAAACAATCGGTTGAAGGATCCACTATTGTATTTCATTTCCTGCCAACTAATAAATGCAGGTCTATTGTTTCGAAAATAAATATACGGGGTGAGCCAAAAAACAGGACATTTTTTAAAATGAAATAACTCAATAACTAAACATAGTTTAATGTTGCAAACCGAACTCAAATATTTACATGATTTTGCCATGTCTATGATCACTTCTTATGATAGATAATGTCATCCTTCCACGTCCACACAGGCCTCCCATCTCTTCTGACTGAGGAATTGCAGCGATCTCGTTCCTTATGCACTGCTTTAGTTCAGCAATATTCTGGGGCTTAGAAACGAAGACTTTACTCTTTAGATAGCCCCATAGCCAAGAGGTCAAGTCTGGGGATCGCGTAGACCATGGGACATCACCAAACCGGGAAATAAAATGTCTGTAAGCAGTTGACGTAAAACTGGCATTGACTCATTTCATGTGTGACAAGTCGCACCCTCCTGTTGGAACCAAATAGAGTTTGTGTCGATTCCTGACGTAACTGTGGCATCAGAAATTTTCTGAGCACGGCCTCATAGCGTTCTGCGTTAGCAGTAACAGGCATTCACATATCGTTCTCCAAAAAATATGGGCCAATGATCCCAAACCGCGTCACTCCACACCAAACAGTCACTTATGAAATCGTTCATGAAGTTTTCTTGGAGTCTCAGCAGAGCAATATCGAATATTCTGTTTATTAACTTTTCCCGACAATTCAAAATGAGCTTCATCAGACATTACCAGTACTTGAAGAAGATTTGCTTCATTCACAAGCTGCAATAGTCTATGATACATGGTAAGGCGTGAATCGAAATCCCTCTCGTTTAGTTTCCGTGCCATCACTATTTTATCTATAGGGATGCAATATTCTGCGGAGAGTATTCGAAATTGCCAAAGCAATTGATTGTTTACTGGCTGAGCGCTTAGGACTCTGTAGCTCACTTGCTTGAACCATTTCAATGTTTCCGGCGTTCGAACTGTCCGAGTTGTGCCACTAGGTTTGATTTTGAATGCAGAAGCCGTGTTCGGAAATTATCAACCCACCTTAGAATAGTAAAGTTTTTCGACTTGTTTACCATGACGGCCGACGTTGAAGTGAGCATGAAACCGACGTTGTGTAGAAATCACAGATTCATTACTTTTGAAAAATGACTCTATAACAAAAGCACGAAGTGCGCAATCACTGATGATCCATGTTAACTAACCTCAAAATGGCAATAAATAAACAGTTATTTGCCGCAACAATGAACTCTCCAACAATTAACAGCTGAGAAATTACTAAAGAAAATAGGTCGGTTTTTATGGCTCACTCTTTAGAATGTTGTTTTATTTAGACACCTTACTAATAATGATGAAATATATTATTTAAAAAATCATCACGTACGTAGGAAAAAGGTAACTATTCTTCTGCGAAACAGAATAAACTAATTTGTTTGTTTTCCTCTATTTGATTTCATAAAACTTTCTTCGTCATGCCCTTGAAGGCAGAATTATTAGATAATGACTAAGTCCTTTGTTACGTTTCCAAAAATATTTCAACAAAGAAAAAGACTTTATCAAACATTGCGGTCTGATTTAGAAGAAAGAACCAGTTCAATTGCCTTTGGTGTCTCCTTGAAAAGAAACAATTGACAAATGTAATTTTGAGACCTTCAAAATCTCATGGTCTAGTTTGTTAGGCCTTGCGCAACTGCCTTTCTGTTTTAACTCGGACCATTTAATTTATCGTTAGTGTGTGTTTGTGACGCAACTACGAGAATGAATTGAAAATTTGCTATTTAATGTCAGGTGTTAGCTTCGGGCGGGAGGGGGGAGGGAGCGTCACCCCTCCAAAATAATCTTCAAATCCAAAACGTTGGGAAACTTGAGCTTTTGAAAAAAAGTTGGAATTTCGATTTTTTGATTAAATTGCACGCAAAAACTCCAACTTTGGGTTTCGAAAGTTTTTATTATTAATTACCAACATTCACCAATAACAAGCTTATAATTTCCAATTCAAAAATGTTAGGTAAATCCAATATTTCTGTACGAAATAAATACATTGTCTTCTTTTTAATGATGTTCTGGGAAATTTAGTTCCAACCCGTGTTATTGTGGTAACACTGACATGCCATGCACTGCCCCAGGCTGCCAGACCAGTGTTGTCACAATGGATTTTCCCCAAAATGGGGTAATTTTTAATTTTGCGACAATTATTTGGGAAAAGAAAATAGTGGGGAAAATGGAGAATGTTTTTCATTAATGTGATGAACATGTTATTCTTGTAAAATATTAAAAACTCTTAAAGTACTCAAATAGCACCTGCATTGTTAAAACCATACTTAGAGAAGTACATTTTTCAAAGAAATCCGAGGGTGACCCTCCAGGGCCCATCTCCACTGGGATTTATTACACACAACATACCCCAGAGCCCCCTTCTGCGCGTTTGGAACCCCCACAGAAAAATTGGGAAATGTGGTCAAAAAATTTTAGATTTTGCCCCCCCCTCCCGCCCAATACATAGTTTGTTGTAGCAAGCTTAGTGTTGTGAACACACAATTTGGGGAAAATAACAGATTTCCTTCACTCGTTTATAAATTGTCTCTATTTATTTTTTTTAAAGATGAATATCTCAAAACCCGTTAATTTTACAATTTCCTTTATGAAGCATGATTGTATGACTTTCGATTACTACTGCAGCTTATCAGAAAACTGAGTAGGTCTATAGACAAAAAGACTGATATCATTAATTCCTGCTAATTGTCTACTATACCCATGACAGCCTTGAACAATCATAAACATACGTTATCTAATATCCCTAGGATGTATTCTACTGATAATAGCGCTGTAAGATGCAAACTTCCATGCGGAAATATCCAAAGCTGGAAAACGCCTTTCATCTACTAGCTAAAAATAAATGACGGATGTATCCGATTCTCTTCGGGGAGTTTTTAAGTTGGACCCGGTTCGAAGAAATGATCCGATGAAGTAAAACAAACCAGACCGGGGTCTGAAGAGGGTTGATCATGCATGCAAATCCTGACGCAATTTTATTTTTGACTAGGGGAAATCCCTGCGTGCTCCCTTCTGTACACATAATCATGTTACCTTATCTTTATAATAATTCGACCACGCAGCTTTACCGCTGACGTGAGTTGAGCAAATTTCCAAAATTAAGTTTATATGCCTATGTTTTAGGGTTTCAACCAACAATTTGGGAAATAGGTCTACTCACGAAGGCGTTGAACAGCTGTCTGTGTGTACGCAATATATTAGTAGAATTTGTTTCCTCCTAGTGGCCTCGCGAGTTTGTACCACTAGGCTTCGAACCGGGTACTTTTATGGTATTTTACGTTTTGGTCGATTTTGGGGGAACCAAGCGAGCTATAAGGTCGCGTAAAAAAAATGTGCAGAATAACATCCTACATTTATATTTTTAGAAAAAACTCTAAAAAAATTTCATTCTCGTAGTAAAAATCTAAAAAAATAGTAAATTCCGGTCAAAAAACGTACTTCCGGTTGTTGGATTTTTTGGCTAACGAACTCGTCCGAGCGACATAAACAACCAACACGTGTACCAAATTTGGACCAAATCGGATTTAAAATGCGGCCGCTAGAGTGCGAACACATATATACATATATATATATATATATATATATATATATATATACATATATATATATATATGAATTTTAATGACACCCCAAAACGTGTTCTAGGGACCATGATCGGTGCTCATTTGCTACTCCCGACCTTGGGTCTCACCATAAGGGCCACTGCAATAGCTCATTTTTCCTATGGAAATTCGCTAATAAAGGTGTAGGATTAATAATAACCCTCAAATCTAAGATGGTAAATAATGTTAAATGTTCAAATCAAATTTTATTTCGTACATAGACCTATTATAACAACAGATGTAATAAAGGTTAAAAGAACCAGCAAGGCTCAGGTCTACACTTTAATAAAAACCTAACCTAAAGGTTAGAAATACAAATAATTGCTTCAAAGTTTATTGCTTGCTAATGGAAATATTGTAGCCAACAGCTGTTTTATCTGTTATTTTATTCAATTGGTTGCTATGGTACTAAATGTAAATACATGTGTTGGTTCATCAATCTAGGCCTAACCTAAAAATTTTTCCGACTAAATTTACAAATATTGAAATAAAAAATGTTTTTACCAAAATGAATTGTAGCCTATGTTACTCAGGGATAGTGTAGGGTTTTCTTAGTAAAACTACTTTTTCAATCGGTTCAGTAGTTCCAGAGATTATTCCCTACATAAACAACCAAATTTTATCTCTTTATAACACTAGTATAGATTATTGTTATAGGCACTATAGTGACCTTGAAAACCCATGTTGTCGCCCCCAGCGGGGCCGATATCACAAGGGGAGTAAGGAATATTTCGTTGGCCGCCGTATACTAAAACCAATGAATACTTAGAAGTTAAGAAGCGCAAGTTCTGCGTACTAAATTCTAATAGATTTTTCTAACTTGGAAGTTGTAGTTCAGCAATGAACCGCGAGGAAGCGTTGGCAAACCATTAAACTCGCGGTGAAGTGCGAGATACAATGTTTTCTTCCCTTCTCTCTCTGGTACTGTACATGGCGACCAGACAAAGCGAGAGCGACACTTAGTATGACGCACTCTCTCGCTCTTGTCCAAGCACAAAACGGTTTGCTAGCGCTGCGTCGTGGTTCATTGCTGTACTACAACTTCAAGTTAGAAAAATCTATTAGAATTGAGTCCATAAGACCTGCGCTTCTTAACATTAAAGTATTCGTTGCTAAAACGCTTATAACTTAAGAGCCGTTTAAGATAGAACATTGGGGAAAGCGGCCATATTCTCCACAAAACATATGCTTTAAAAAAGGTTATTACTTTTAAATTAATTCGTATGGTTGTTGGTTTATGGGTAAACAGTAGAATGTTTTTACCTATTCTACTTTAACGTTTTTTCTAGTAAATACTCATAATTAAATGTGTTCGATTGAATATTTAACCTTGAAGCAGCCTAAGTTACTCGTCAGTTTAGGAATGCACTCGTACATCTTTAGTTGGCAGACGGTATGCAAGACTTGTCCAACGTACTTGTCTGATTATTAACTTAGTATTTTATATTGTCTGCACGTAACAATGAACCTGAGGGTCGTACTTAAGGTACGTGCTTTCAAGTGGTTGGTTTATCTATTACGCTACGTGTGGGGCGTATGGTTAAGTCATGTAGAACTTAGCGTTATACGAGGAATATATTTGATTTAACAAAATAGTCTGCCGAGGCACTGAGGTTCCCAACTTCACAAGCAATACAGAACTAACCCCTTAAAAACCTTGTGCTGTCGTCATCCCTTTCAGGACCCGAGAAACTGGACCGTGTGGCCTCAGCCTTACTACTCAGCCTAAACCTAGTCAGATCAGGGAAGTTGCTACAACAAATTATGGGGAGGGGGCAAAATCTAAAATTTCCCAACGATGTCCATATTTCCCGATTTCTGTGGTGGGGGTTCCAACGCGCAGACAAGGGCTCTAGGTTATGTTGTGTGAAATAAATCCCAGTGGAGATGGGGCCGAGGAGCCTCACCCTCGTCCCTCGTATTTTTTGGAAAAATGGACTTCCCTAAGTAGGGTTTTTAACACTGCACATGCTACATTGAGTACTTTTAAGAGTTTTAAATTTTGTACAAGAATTTAAACATGTTCATCACGCATCACATTATTGAAAAACATGCCCGTACTTTCCCCACCATTTCCTTTTCCCCAATATTTCCCGCAAACTTAGAAATTTTACCATTTTGGGGAAAACCACCAATACGTCAACACTGGCCTGGCGCAGTGCATGGCATGGTGAGTCGGTGTTGCCACAATAACAAGAGTTTTAACTAAATTTCCCTGAACATCATTTAAAAGAACTCAAAGCATTTATTTGGTACATAAATTGTTTGATTTGCCCAACATTTTTGGATTGGAAATTATAACTTGCTTGTTACTTTACTTGTGAGTGTTGGTAGCTTTTTTTACAACAAAAATTTGCGAAACCCATGTTGCAGTTTTTGAGTTTTTTTAGAGTAATTTAATCCTAATATCTAAGCCCAACTTTTTTTTTATTTCAAATTTCCAAACTTTTAAGGTTTTAAAACTATTGGAGGAGTGACGTCCCCCTTTTTCACCATAAGGTCCCTGAGTCATGAGCGCCCATATGATATTTTCTATGGGAGGGGGGGCTAGACCGGGGTATGGGGCGTAACTGCTAAGGACGCACATGTGAGCTTGACACTGAACACTATGAGAAGCGGCCGACGCACAATGCATTGCGTGCTTCGCACGCCAACCCCCGTATTGGGAGTATTTTCAATACACAGTGCATTGCGTGCTTCGGAGAGAATTGGGAGAATTTTCAATACACAGAATATTCGCATGAAAATTTTAAGCCTATGTGCCATGAACATGTAGGCCTACGTCCGCTTTAAAATATTAGTGATTATTACGTACAAAGGTTCAAAAATAAAGAAATTTCTACTCATTTAGACTATAAATATAAAAAATAAAAGGTCTGCTCGTAGCACAGGAAATACGAAATTTGCGTAGCAGTGAACGTGTTAAGGACTACCCTCCCCTCCTTCGGCAAAAGGAGTCCAGGGATATTTTTGACCTCCCCAAGAAAACTTTTAAAATTTGGGAAGCAAATTTGGCAGGTGAGATATCAAAACCCACACAGCATTGAGTCTGTACCTTTACACCGTCAATGAATACACAAAGACCTAGGCTATAGCACTCCTAGAGGCCGCACCAAGTAGTGTAGTGACCCAGGCAGCTCAGGCTTGAACTCTTGTAAAAAATAAAATAAGTATATGTAAAGTCAAACGGCACATAACATTTCAAACGTATTTTAGTGCTAATCTCTTTAAAGAAAAAATTAAAGACTAAATTAATAATATACATATTTTCCTTTCCCGAGGAGCTAGGGGGCTCTACCCATAGTTGTGGGCTCCCATCCCCTGAATCAGATGTTAACATTAGAACGAAAACTTAAATACAACATCTCACAACGAATACGTTTATCACTCCTACGCGTAGTAGGTTAGTTATAGATTGTTGGAGCTCGTTCATCACGATAAACATGTCAAATATGGAGACATTGTAGTTGAAACGATTTTGAGAGATTGAATCGTTGAAAGATTGATCGTTGAACGTAGGCCTACTAATTGTGAGATTCAAGTGTTTGTTCTATCAAGCTATCAAGTATATTATATCTTCTCACATGTCAAAGTCAATATTTATTTATAGATGTTAAATTGTTTTCTATTTGTATTTGTTAATTAAATAAAGTTATTGCTTTTATTTATTTTACAGTATACTCAGGACATGATCGGACTGCTCAAAATCGGGATGAACCGAATGTATTGTACCTATTTTATGCAATTTTTAGGTTAAACGCCTGGCGTTGCGCGATTGTAGGGGTAAATCTAAACCTCCGATTTAGTTCTATTTCCAACTTCTTTGGATGATAATGAACATAGAATATAAGATTTAGCCTTGTTTTATTTATAAACTCTCTTGTGTTCTCTTCTATGATAACAACAACAATAACAATAATCACGACGCTAACAGTGTCGCCAGATCTGTCAACACTCGATCACGAAAGCTAACAGTGTTGCCACAACTGCCTACATTAATCACGAAAGTTAACTGACCATCGCATGTAAATTTTTGGAGGGTTGCCAAAAATATAAAATAATATATTTGATCAAAATATAAAACAAATGATGAGAGAAAGTAAACCTGTAAAATGGTAAGACATGGTAGTCGACGTTCAGTTTCTTTCATTTACAACTCTAAGTAAGTATACTACTAATACTGTAATTAGAACTAGGCTAGAACGAAATATTAGGCCTACTACTAAATCAGATCTTAAACGTTGCCAAATTTCATTTAGAACAACATCCATAGCACGTTAGTAAAGCGCATGCGTTTATCGAACGGTATAATATTGCATGGGTTTACTTAGGCGGTGACGTCTCCACAGCGCCGAAGGCAAATTAGTCTCCTCAGCGCCTAGGCCATGAATTATCAAAGGGTCTGCTCAGTGGGTATCCTCCATTTTGCGGTCAGTCCATTTACCGGTCAGTCCATTTACCGGTCAAGTGTGGGGGTGAGGAGGCTCTAGGGAGGGGAGGTTTTCCATTTTGCGGTCAGGTTTCGATTCCCAGAATATCTGACTATTTTCTACCCCCCAAGCAGGTTCCTACAATTATACTGTTATCGGCAACATACTGTGACTAAACAGTTTAGGTTAGTCCTCTAGTTTTTTTTTTGTTCTAATTATATCGAAACTTGAGTGTGCGTGACTGGAAAACTGCCATCGGCCTGGCTCGCCGCTCTGAGTCATCAACCTGGCTCACATGTTCTCGGGATTTTAGAAATATGTGACCGCAAAATGGAAAACTATTTTTGACCCACCCCTCCAGATTTTTGGGTTGACCGGTAAATGGACGATTTTACCCTTTGACCGGTAAATGGACGACCGCAAAATGGACACAACCGCTCAGTGATGCAGAAGTGACTAGGGTTAATATCTTCAATGACAGGCTCTATGAGTTTAATCGGTGAAGGAGTAAATATTTGTCATATTTTTACTAAACTAAAAATACAATGCTACTTTAGAATCCGAGGAGTATTAGGTTAGGTTAGGTCACTTGGTATTATTACCTCTGGGTTAGGTCAAGTTAGGTTAGGTAATGTCCAGAAGGCCGCTTTTTATATTACTGGATTTGATTTGTAATGTTAAACCAAATCAGTCTAGTAATATATAAGTGGCTCTACATAGTTATTCAAGATTAACTGCGAGCATCTCAAAAGTACGAGATAAAATTACATAAAATTCATTTTGTTACTTAAGAATTCGAGGCGTCTCATGTCTGCAATGAAATGTATGCAACATTTGCGTCATTCCAGTGCTGATCATCTACTATGCTCAGTTGGGCACAGGCCATTACCACGGTCCGTTGCTTCGGCTGTCAAAACTGTCAGATTATGCCAGGTAGCCCTCTCGGCGCTGTGGAGACGCGGCGCTGTGGAGACTCGGCGATCTGGAGACGGATTCACTTAAGGCTCGGGTCCCTAAAATTAAGTTTGCTACCAATTTCAATGTTAAAATAACCTAACCATACCTGCGCTTTTAAGCATATTTTTGTATTATTTTCGTCAAAAACGAAAGATGTAATTATTTTCTTAAAGTAAAATAGATTGTGGGTGTTGATTGCTAAGGTTTTTTGTAAAAAATTAATAAAGTTTACTATTTATATCATACGTTTATGAAAGCAATAAAACGGTATTTGAAAATTTATTCAGCAATCAACGGCCGCATATGACAGAACTTCAAAATGAAACCAAATTTTTAAATTTATTCCACGAATTAAAGGGAAAATTACTTATTCTGTAGCATTGCTCTTATGTTATGGGAATCAGATTCAATATTTCGGACAGGGTTTCCCCTTAATACAAATTAATTTTATCCATCATCGTTTGAACACATGTTTGACAATTTAGCCTAGCGAAATACGAATCTGTTTACATCACTAGAAGGGAACACGAGCTAAACTAGGTTAGTTTTGGTGTAGGCCTAGGTATTCATATATATCTTAATAGGCCTACACATGAATAATATGTATCGTAGGTAATATGAAATTATTCAATATACGTTAATGTCGACTTGTAGATTTGGCAACTCTGAAATATATTTTCTCAGTCGCTTAAATAGCTGATCTTTAACTGTTGAAAAGCTACTACCAATGATACAGAACTTATAAAGATACAGAACGCTCATGTTAAAGATTCAGCCTAGTTTTATTTGAATCTGGCAAGCTTAGCGTGGCAGCCGCTAGGTAGCGAGAGCGCTACTGTCGTTGGTACGGCAAGAGGATTGATGAGTCACAGACTGATGGAAATTTTCAGCCAACGCTGCCTAACGGCTGCCGCGCTAAGCTCGATTTGGCAACCAACCGGGTTGACTATTCTCCATAAGAGTTTCGTTTCTTATAAGTTCTGTATTCATTGCTACTACTGAAGTATTGTTTCTCTAGTTATTTATTTTACAATAATTGTAGCCTATAACATAAAATAAACAGAAAAGTCGTAAATTTTTTTTTTACAATCAGCGGAGTGTAATATTTCTGGTTTAGTAACAATTTACAATAATCGTTATTAAACTATCCGAAAGTTCTGAATTTTTCACACAGAAACACAGCCATTTTGTTTATTTATTTTTCACTTATTCATTTTTATTACCGTATGTATAAACATGTTTAAAAGTCTAGTTAACATAACCGACCGACTTTAATGTGTTGTAAAATTTAATTTGCTTTTAATATAGATATGAATTACATTGTTAACGTGTTGATATATTTGATTTATAGCCTATATTATGGCTTGCATTATTTTTATATAACAATTTCAGTTGGTAACAATGACGTACAAGTACAACATATAATGCAGTACAGTAGATATTATCCTTTACGTAAACGTTAGGCCTGATTCATTCAAGGTTGGCTCAAGAACCATTCAAGCGGAAAGAAATGAAATTATTGTTATCGAGAAAAGAATTCGTCACAATAAATATCGGAAACTCCATTATCCTTCGCGTGTATCCGGTGCAAAATCAAGTGAACTGTGAAAACACTTTGTCTAGTTTTAGGTTAGGGCCGCGGACAGGAAATGCGATTCTTAGGCTAGACACTTTGAAACAAATGAAAGATTACTTGTTTTTACTAATCTTCTGAAACCAAACATTTCACTTGCGCACACTAAATATGAACTTTTATATTTCCAAGAATGTATTGTGGGATGTAAAAAAAATTGCGGTTGGCGGCTGAAAAAACGGAGAGAACATTAATAAAAAGAAAATACCTCAACTAAGGCAATTTCTAACTTATATTTTTTTAGAAATCGTTTTAAAAATTCTACAGAAAATCATACCTACATCGATTTAAGAAACCCCCTTACATTCGAATCCCTGGGCGATTTCCCTTTACTCCATTCTAGAGGATATAGGCGGGATTACCTTTACGAATTATAAAACACGGTAATAGTCAAGGAAATTTACGTTTGACTTTCCTAGTTTCCTAGCAACGGCCAACGGTTGTTATTCTTTTTGTTAGGTCAATAAATTAGAACTGTGGAATTTTCACGAGTCAATGTCCTGCCGTAATCATTTCTTCTTCTTCTTCACGGCTCCCGAAGAATCATTACGTTTCCCTTTGTTTCTAGCTTTTATTACAGTCCTGTAGCCTAGTAGTGGTGAAGGCTACACACTTTCACAGTTCAATGTAAACGTAAAGGCAAACGTTTTGTAGATGATCCATCTGTGCAGTATGTGTATTTTGTATACACGAAAGAATATATCAGTTTTAAAGTAGACTTACTTGTAGGCCTAATTTGAATATTTTTAGTTAGTACATCCACTAAAATAATACGATCTTTGAAACTTAAAATGTATTACTTTGTAACACTTTTGTTTTACTTTCTCACTATACTATAGTTATAGAGAAAGTATAGTGATCGCAAAAAAAAAACGATGTTGAGATTTTTGTGGAAATATCCGTTTTGGGACCCCCTGAGTCCAAAAAAGTGGTTTTTACAAAATGTCTGTCTGTATGTATGTATGTATGTACTGTATACAAAGCTAGAGCGAAAACTATTCGATCGATTTCAACCAAATTTGCACCAGACATGTCAAGTAGGCCTGTGTAGATGCACGAAAAAACAGTTTTGACATTTTTTTAAAAACAACCCCCTTTTTGGCAAAAAATCAGTTATTATTTTTTTTTTATAAAAAAACGGCTCAACGATTTTGATCAAATTTGGCTTATCTGTAGCCCTTAATGTACCCTACCATATTTAAAAAAACGCATTCTTCTAAAAATTTATCAAAATAATAATAATAATAACTGATTTTTAAGGGTTTTTGGTCATAAAGGGGGTTGTTTTTCAAAATTTGTCAAAACCTTTTTTCGAGCATCTATACAGGCCTAATTGACGTATTTGGTGCAAATTTGTTGGAAATCGATCGAATAGTTTCCTCTCTAGATAATAATAATAATATTTATTTTATCTCCTTCTTAATAAATCATCTCTCCTACCCCACCTACAATTATGAAGTCACAGTGAATCTGTTTAATAATTTAAATAATATGTTTGTGAGAAAGTATGTGCCAGTTCCTGGTACCGTTTATTTTCTTTGTTGTGCTCGTAAGATTGATGTATAGCATGGCCTATGGTACGGGGCTGTTTTTACACCCTTAAGACCGACTGAATTCAAATCTTTATTTTTCGTGGGTTTTTTTTATTGTGGAGACTTCCGTAGACGTGGGTGTGAATAAAAAAAACTGTTCCAATCAGGCGTTTCGTAAAAAAAAACAAACAAAACTGTACGGCCAAAACAGTTTTTTTGCAAACTTTTTGTACTGGAAAGTATTTCTTTTAATACCTGGCGTCCTGGCGAGAACGTTAAATCATTTTTTCAATGTTAGAAATTTTCATATTGAGATATCCTCCAACCTCCAAGTTATAAGTATAAATTACATTCTTACATCATTTGAACTAAAACCTCTAAGGTTATTTAAATAAATCAAACACTTTATCCAGAAACAATTTTCAGCCAGAAAGGTAATAGAGTTTTGGGAGGTTGATTTTCATAATTTTTCAATCCAACTGTGATTGGGACGTATGTATTTTTTTTTTTTTTTTTTTTTTATTATGTTGGAAGTCACTAGGCACTTCAGCCCTTTAAGACTTTTTGTGCGCTTCCTTATCTTAGACAATCCACTTTAGTTCTAAATCCTTCGTGAGTCTTAGAACTTGTGCAGCTAGGTCGTCTTCCTTTGCAGGTATGCCTGTGAGGCCGAAAATCCGTAGTCTTCTCCTCTCCAGAGCTTCACAATACAAAAGTATGTGTTCTGCTGTGTCTTTATATTGGTTACACAGTCTACAGGTTGTCCTGCCTTGAGTTAGACCCATGGTGTTTAAGTGTTCCCTGAAAGCTCCATGACCAGTCATGAAGCTTAAGACTTTCCTTAGGTTGTTTCTATTCAATGATATTACATACCTAGAGAGTTTCTGATTCGGATTGTACAGCGACCCGTAGAGTTTTCCTCTAGAGGCCTCTCTCCAGCGGTTGAGAGTTTCCTGTTTGACCCATCGTTTCAGAGTGGTTCTTGCGACAGATTTACTGATACCACAAGCAGGTTCTGGTCCGATGAATGGAGTCTGTGCTCCCAACTTAGCCAGTTCATCAGCTTTCTCATTTCCCTCATAACCTCTGTGTCCAGGTATCCAGAATAGGCTTACCTGGTTTCGGGTCGAGAGTTGGACTAGAGCTTGATTACAATCCCACACTAATTTGGAGGGACGTATGTATTCGATAGGCCTACTTCCGGTCAATCTAACCTTTGTTCCCTCCCTTGCCCCCTCCCCCAGTTTTTCAGGTCTGGAACCACCACCTCCGCCACTACTTATAACAGTTAAAAGTTTCGTTAATTTTGTGTATCCTACTCTATATAAACATTTCTAAGATTGGCGGTCTTCTTCTAAAAAAGACAAAATGTTTTCAGTAGGCAGGGTCGGTGCAAGGGGTTTTTCCTGAACATGCGAGAGTCATTTTTGGCGCCCCCCTATCTATACACAACAACCCCTCCCCCCACCCCTATATATGTATATGTATTTATATATCTCCTTAATGCAATACAAAATGGGTACATTATCAAATGTATAAAAATTGAAATTATTTAATTATATAAAATCAAATTAAAATATAACATCTAGCAACACTTTTAAAAATAAAATAAAATATAAAATATTTTCTATACATATACAGTGTATTATGTATATATATATAGCATCGGTCTTATTGACCTTCAATAAATATATGATAAAATGCAAAGTTAAGTGGGGGGAAGTGGAATACTGAAAACACCAAATTAATCATATATTACAATATTTATTTTACATAATTTTAACTTTTTAACATCAAAAGGTAACATTGTAAGATTAACATTACAATATCACAAGTCAATTTGGTAACATCATGACAACGTGGTAAAGGTAAAGGGTTAGGTATAATAAGGTCAATAAGATAAGGTAACATCGGTAATTCGATAACATTGTAAGATTGAGGTTAATGTTAAGTTTTTACATTAATATCACACACACATACAAGAAAGAAGTTAGTATAAAATGTACGGCAGTCTCTTCTTTAGGGGGGCAAATTTTTTACTGAAACCAAAGGGCGCCGATTTCGAATGGTTT
>JAGFPH010002052.1:133657-144112 GCA_018207615.1 Philaenus spumarius
TTAAGAGAGCGAATTTTTCACTGAAACCAAAGGGCGCCGATTTCGAAAGGATGGCGCCCTAAACTAGTGTATTTGGTCTTTTGTGTCCGTAAAGAGGCGCCAAAAAGAAATATGGAATTTATTTTAATTCCCGAAAAGTTCGGTCGGGGCGGTCGCGTCTTTAGGAGGGAGGGGGGCGAATTTTTCACTGAAACTAAAGGTCGCCGACTCTGAAAGGATGAGCCCTATAGCGGTGTAGGTTGTCTGTCCCTAAAAAAGCGCTAAACAGAAATAGGGAGTTTCTTTTAAAACCCGAAAAGGGCGGCCACGTCTTTAGGCAAACATTTTTCGGTGCAAAAAAAAATTTCGGAAAATTTTGAAGGCGCCTTGGTCTTGAACTTTTTGCTGGCGCGTCGGCGCCCCCTCCCTGGCAGCGCCCCATGCGTCCGCATGTTCCGCATGGTTCTTGCGCCGGCCCTGTCAGTAGGGCACTAGGGGCTAGGGCCCAAAGTCTCTCTCGGCGGCCTTGAACGTTACTAGGAAAATCGTACAGACCCAGAAAAACTCGTGGCTGACACGCTGACAGTTTGCGGTGCACAAAATAATAAATCAACTTCATAATCATGCCTGTTAGACTTATCGAAATGCTATACTTAATAACAAGTTGGTTGAAATATTTTGATAAAATTATTATAATTATTTCCTTAGTTATTGTGTCTGGGAAAAAAACGGAAGTATATTTAGCTAATTATTACTTGCAAGGCCATCCTAGGCTAGGCCTTACTTGAAGGTGTAATTGAAGGAATTTCTATTGAATACGCACCAAGGCCGGTTGGTCGTCACTACCTGCGTTTACGCACGTCCTATGTGCGTCATCTTTAGACAAAGAGGTGCGTTCCGAACAATCTATACAAAGTCCAAAGCATGTCGGAGCATGGGTAGTATATATGTCTATGTTATACAGGGTGATTCAGAAAGAAACGGGGAAACTTTCAGGACGTCTTCTACTTGTAAAAATAAAGACAAAGTTTATATAAACTGGCCATATTACTTACGAACTACTTTGTTTTATTTTCGACTTGTACTGCAGTACCAATTTTTATGTTTATTTATTTCTGTGTAATGTGTATCAGTGTAATGTGTGTATGTGTTTTTTTCATCTGACGATGGTATACGTTGTACCGAGACAGCTGTTATGAAATACTAATAAATACAAAAATACAAGATTGCTACTTGACGTAAGTACATAGTATAAACTTATATAAAGCAATCATAAGGCATAATGGAATTAATACAATGATAGCCTACATTACAGCCATGTCAGCGTCGTCATCCAGGGCCGTAACGACCGTATGGCGAAGAAGACTCAGGAGGCCATGCAATTTGATACAAAAAATTACGATGAATGAAAAGTAAAAATAATTCGACCACGCAGCTGAACCGCTGACGTGAGTTGAGCGAATTTCAAAATTAAGTGTATATGTTTTAGGGTTTCAACCAACTATTTGGGAAATTGATCTACTCTTGAAGGCGGCTGAATAGCTGCCTCTGTGTATGAAATATATTAGTAGTATTTGTTCGCACCTATAAAAGCCTTCGGCTTCGACTCGCGCACTCCTTCGTTCCACTCGCAGCGGAAAATCTCGCTTTGCGATTCTGCCCTTGTGGCCTCGGGTTATGGGCTGCTTCGCTTTGCTCGCAGAGTACAAACTCGGCCGTTGGGCCTCGGACCATAAGATGTCCACGGTTATTTGAACCGGGTACTTTCATGGTATTTTACGTTTTGATCGATTTTGGGGGACCCAAGCGAGCTATAAGGTCGTGTTGAAAAACAAAATGTGCAGAATAATATCCTACATTAAATTTTTTAGACAAAGTTCTAAAAAAGTTTCATTCTCGTACGAAAAATCTAAAAACATTGTGATTTCCGGTCAAAAAACGTACTTCCGGTTGTTGGATTTATTTGGTTAACGGACTCGTCCGAGCGACGTAGACAACCAATATATAAGATTTTTAATGACACCCCAAAACGTGTTCTGGGGACCATGATCGGTGCTCATTTGCTACTCCCGACCTTGGGTCTCGCCATAAGGGCCACTGCAATAGCTCATTTTTCCTATGGAAATTCGCTAATAAACGGTACCAGGAACTGGCACATACTTTATCACAAACATATTTAAATTATTAAACAGATTACTGTGACTTCATAAATATAGGTGGGGTAGGGGAAGTGATTTATTAAAGTAGGAGATTAACTAATAAATATTATTATTATTATCTAGAGAAAAAACTATTCGATCGATTTCGAACAAATTTGCAAAAACACGTCAATTAGGCCTGTAGAGATGCACGAAAAAAGGTTTTGAAAGTTTTTGAAAAACAACCCCCTTTATGGCCAAAAGACCTCCAAAATCAGTTATTATTATTATTAGCTAAACGAGAATTTTTAGAAAGATGCGGGTTTTTTTTCATATGGTAGGATACATTAAGGGCAACAAATAAGCAAAATTTTATAAAAATCGTTAGAGCGGTTTTTTTTATAAAAAAAATAATAACTTATTTTTCAGGGGTTTTTTGCCAAAATGGGGGTTGTTTTTCAAACCCGTTTTTCATGCATCTATACAGGCCTGCTTGAAATGTAGGCCTATGGTGCAAATTTGTTTGAAATCGATCGAATAGTTTTCGCTCTAGCTTTGTATACATAGACATACATGCATACAGACAGACATTTTGTAAAAACCACTTTTTTGGACTCAGGGGGTCCCAAAAAGGATATTTCCACAAAAATCTCAACATTGATTTTTTTTGCGATCACTATACTTTCTCTATAGTCTACTATAGTATAGTGAGAAAGTGAATTGTTAATAAATGAACTTGAATTACTTGCATTTCAGTGTTTTTCTTAGTAGTTTCTTGCCTCTACATTTGTTGTAAAAATAGGCAATTAGGTACTTTTTATTCTATTGAAAAATTTTAAATCTCTTTTTCATTTTTAGGGTTTGGGTGTATTTAAACTTTTTAACTTAAAATGTGATTCTTTACGTATCCAGAAAATGTATAATTGACAAATTAATGTATTTTATCTCCGCAATACAAAAATAATTACAATAAGTTGGGCCGCTATTTTCATAGAACAGCCAGGGGCCCTGCCGTCAACTAAAGGACAAATAATATAAACGTACAACCTACAACTGCACAAATTAGGTTACATTCCTCTAAAACTTAATAAGAAGGGTAAGTAAACTTAAACCCTCTTCATACATTTTTATATAGGCCTAGGCCTAGATGAAATAATTATGGAAAGCAGGATTAGAATATCCATATAATAATTTACAGATCATAAGTAATATTTTTAGTGCATTAAACAAAAATGAATGTTTATCCTGTAGTAAAAGTCAGTAAAACTGTGTCGTGCTCTATAAAATTACAGGAAACTAGTGTATTTGTATTTTTATTTTCGCACATCAAGTATTAGGTCATCTGATTTCCCAAAGCTTCGATGACTACGAGAGCACACGTCATACTATGTTTCATTTTAGGCTGTTTGAAATATTTTAGTGTGTAAGCTTATTTTGAAGACGAGGTTCTACAGTGGCAAGGAATATTTTTATTCCACCGGAAGCCGAGTCCAACCATGACGTGATTTGAATATTTATAGACAGTCATAAGGGAACAAAATATGTCTAGTTTTTCTTTGTAATTGCAATACTACTGTACAGTTGTAAGTGGTTTTGATTTTATAAGAGCAACATGTTAAAAACTTTACCTAAACATGTTGAACTGCAAATCGGTGCTACAATTTTAGAGAAATTAAAACTATACAATTACTGTATGTTTATTTTATTTCAGTTATTTCCATGAACTTATAATGTAAAATAATATTAATCTATTATTGAAAGTTCTGTCACAAATGTTCTAAATTTTAGATCCTAAATGGCGAAGGTATAGCAGAGCCTTAAAAGTAGTCTTTTAGCATACTTCACGACTCCAGTATTACAAATACTAGGACCATATTTTAAAGCAAGTAATAATTGGCACCCATTACACTTTGAAAAACTACTGGCATTAGTACCCTTTCCACCTAATATTATTTCTGATTTCTTACATTATGGCTGTACCTTGCACCCTGCTTGTACCTTTGTTAAATTAATAACAGCTGGCTTTATTAAAGTGCAATGGGAAAATCTTTATCCTCCAGGTTCGCAAACCTATGAATGATAGACCATCTGAGAATTGCGTTTTTCTTGATGATGTAAAATATACATTTGAAGGATTAAATATTAATAATTGTAGAATAAGAAAAGCAGAAAGAAAAGCAGAAGTAAAAAAAAAGTTATTTAATAGCTTTATTCATATTTATCTGAATTGATAATGAAATAAAGTATGACATTTAAGTGGTTAGAAATATTGTGTTGGCTACACTGTTCGATAGATCAGCTGCTAGAACTCTTTCGTTGTTCCTTGTTTGTGTAGTTCAGTTCTGTTCAGAAACGTTCGTGGTTCGCGCAGTGTTTTGGTGAGTTTTATAAGTTGTGTTCTGTTCGCTAGTGTAAATTTCATTCAATACGTTTCTTGGTGCCGTGTGCATTAAAATGGAAGTGATTATATATCAGAGTGACGTTATTTAATTTACTCTCCTAAATTATTCAATAGGAAATGTTTAATTGATCCTTCAAACAAAATTGTGTACTTACCCTTTTTAAAGGTAAGATTTTTTCTTCCTAGGCTAGATTTAATTATTAGCCTAGGTTTATAGTGAATATTGCATGGCACTATTTAGTCTTTATTTTGTTTGTGTAAAAATTCCTTTTTACTATTATTTAGCCTACACTCGATTATTCTACCTCTACAGCGAACTAAAAAATACAATTTTGTTTATTTTGACTTTTAACTTGGATCTGTAAAAATATTAACTTGTAGTCTAGTAATACCTAGGGTAGCCTAATAATTATTTACTATTTTAAAGCTGCAAAAAGTGGCTAATAACTTTACTTGGCCTAATACTAGGATATTAGCTAAAATTAAATATGTTTGGGCCTTAGGTTTTTAATACTTAAGCAGTAGACACATTATCTCTATAACATGGTTTTATTAAAGCTTATGATTGACCTAGTTCAGTTTATATAATTAAAAACAATAAACCTTTCTAGTGGATAATGAATGGTCTGAGTTTAGGCTTATGACCAGACTTAATGATTTCTGTAAGCCTTCAGCGATATAATGATCGTTTTAGAACTCGTGTCCAAATATTTTATGCAGGCCAAGCTATAAAATGTTGGCAAAGTTTACAACACACCACCTTGCCTTATTGCGGCAGAATTGTTTAAAAAAAAATAGCCAGAAGTATTTAGCTAAAGTATATATCTACACTCCAGCTGATTTGAAGGTTAGGTTACTAACTTATGGATTTGAAAATGAAAGCATTTAAAAAAATACATATTAGCTTGAAATTCTAACTCAGTCTCTAGCAGTAGTATATTTTCACATTGTTAACATATAAGTTGCTAACGTCAATTAAGTTGTTTTGTATAACAGAAATATTAGCTGGGGGAAGTGTGGATGTATACTTTTGTCGTATTTACTTACAGTCTTTAGTCACAGAAATACTTAAGCTCTCTAGTAAGTTAGTTGGTGGCATTTCTTAAATTCCTGAAAAAGGTCATGTGCAAAGATATCAACTGGGAGGCGTTTTGTAAATTTAAGACGCCTTTTAGGATTTAACCCCTTATTTGAAGTAATTATCTGAATACAAGTTCTGTTTGAATGAATGTAGAGTAATATAATATCAACTTACTATAAATTTTCTTTTTTGTTTACTTACAGCTCTCAGTCCTTTATTTTTTTTTTATTTCCTGGTGACGTACGTTTCACCTTTTTATTCAGGCATTATCAAACCTACACTTCACTAGTCCTTTACATTTAATTTGTTAATGCACGTCAAGTTTAACAAATGTAAAGGACTAGTGAGTGTAGGTTTGATAATGCCTGAATAAAAAGGCGAAACGTACGTCACCAAAAAATTAAAAATAAAGGACTGAGAGCTGTAAGTAAACAAAAAAAATAAATTTATAGTAAAATTAACCAGTTCAGTAAGGCGATCAGAAATAATATCAACTTAGTCGCACTTGGGCTCAAATTGACTCTCATGTTGTATAGGCTTCGACACATTGATAATTCTTTTTTAACTTTGTAAAAACTATACTCGTTGTAAAAATAAAGTCAACTCATTCTTAAGGTTAACCTAATGTCACGTTACCTTTTGTAGTAATTTTGCTACAAAAATTTTATTTTTGACTTTTATTGAGATTATAAAATTCACAGATTAAAGCTTCGTGACTCATTTAATTTAATTTTCTCAGAAATTTGCTTTTCCAAGTTAGTCTCTATGTTGTAGGTGAGAGAATAGGTCTATACTTAATTCACCAATCCAGATTATGTGGAAGATTGGTTTGTATAAAATTGTCAATGGTTTCTTACAGTCAGTGAGGCGATTCAAGAATGTGCTGTACGTATGCTTAAAAAAATACTGAATACTGTAGCCTGCATAACCTAGAGTTATATTATGCAATCTATTCACAATACATTTTTATTAATATTTAATATAAAAGTATGAATCACAGACTAATACTTTCTTTAAAATGACCATGACCACTGGTAAAAATTCAAGGTTTTTTAACCACTGTTTGTGGTTAACCGTGTTACCCATGAAAGTGTAGATCCTGTTCAACAATGACAAAACTTGGTAAAGTGAGCCAACTTATTATTGATTTGCAGATTGTTGGAAGAGCGTTTATTCATAAAATTCAATTCAATGGAATTGAAGACACATTTCAAAATACCGTAATTATATATATAGGCTATGATGAATTAATCTGGTGTGTATGGAGTTTTGCATTGCCTAGGAGAGTTAGTCTCTTAAGTTATGTAGAAAAAAATCTTTAGTTTTTACTCCAGGTGTTTTCTCATCATTAAAATAATTTAAGTTTACAGTAACTTTTTAAACTATTGAATAGTCTAACTTGCGACCTGTAGCTGAGCCTGCATACAATATTTGGGCACGAGTTCTAAAACAATCATAAATATTATTGTACAGGAATCATAAAATCCGTTTAAGTTATAATAAGGTTAAGCTTAGACCATTTGTTGTCCACTATAATGGTTCATTGGTTTAACAATTTAAATCAAATTTGGCCAATCATCATTCTTTAGTAAAAAAAATAATGTTGTAGAGATACTGGTGTGCAATGCTGAAATATCAAAATACCTAAAGGGCAAAGGGGTTTCCTTGAACATATATAGCCCTGTTAGAAGGAATAAGAAAATTCAATAAAAATTCAGTAGGCCTACTATCGTCAGTTATAGCCTGAAAAATTGTTTGGAGGTTTTACTTTTGTTTTTAACAAATTAGGCCCACTCACACAATGTAACTGACTTTTTACTTAAGCTTTGGTGCTACTGTTTTATGCTATTTTAATCTTCAGTTTAAGTTAACTGAAAAGTTCTAACGAAATCAGCACAGTTGAAAATAACCTCAAGTAAAATTTCACTGTTGATTTATGGTGCCAACTCTGCTAACTCATCATTTAGGCCTATACTATGACACACATAGTAGTTCAGCCATCATTTATCAACTCCTGAATGTGTAATTAAAGTTGAATATTAATTTAGTAAACTTATATTGTCATTAAATATAAGGTACCCTATACCATTTTACTGGATATTGTGGTTTACAAATATTATTGGCGGTAGTCTAACTGGGTATAAAGTAAAAAGTAAAGTTGTTTGTATTACAACAATGTTGTTTATAAAATATAGAATACAACTAGGTCTGCAGTATTTTCTTGGGTGAAATAAGATACATCATTTAGTAGAACTAGGACAAGCTTATTGCATCAGATATGTACAAACAATGGATAGGCTAGTCTTTGGTTCTTAATATTTCAACTGCTTAGTTTATTACATAAGTAATAAGTAGGTAAAATGTTTTCTTTTCACTATATCAGCTATTTTTGGGAAGAATTAAAAAAACCAGTTTACTTGGGCCTATATTATTTAAAAAAATGTGCCTTTTATTTTGTCTACAGCACAGTTTATAATAACTTAAATTGATATGCATTGTTTATGGCACCAAGTCACAATATTATAATATAATAGATTACCTTAAAAGGTCCGTCTTGTGACTTCAATTTTGGTCTCTTACTAGTTTCGAAGTCGCAACTTCATCATCAGAACTTCTCCTTAGTTTTTATTTTTTCATTCCTTCTGCAGGAATCGTCAAATATTAAAACAATACAGTAGTCAAAACACACAACACATACACAAACACTAATTAAAACAGTCATGACTAGCACCGGTGTGCACTCAATAGTATCCGGTGTGTAGCAACAGGTAGAAAATATATTTTCTACGAACTAGGCCTATATTTTACACCTTTTAGACGCAAATAATCGAAATGCAATAGGTTTTCCTCCTATAAATAGCACTAGCTGGCCCGATTCGGCTTTGCACGGATAGACAAATCAAAGTTAAATGTATATTAACAAAAAATATATTGTATATCAATAAATATATTACACTATGCATTTCTTATCGGGATTTTTAGTAAATTCGGACACCCCAAACCACCCCTAAAATTTCGAATTGTTTGAAACCCTTTCTTATCAGCACCTACGGCAATAGAGGAAGCTACATATACCAAATTTCATTCCAATCCGTTCATTGGTTTTGGAGAAATCGTGATTTAGTAACTTTGTTACCCCCAAACCCCCCCTAAGATTTCGAATTTTTCGAAACCCTTTCTTATCAGCACCTACGGCCCTAGAGGAAGCTACATACCAAATTTCATTCCAATCCGTTCAGTAGTTTTTGAGAAATTGTGATTTAATAACTTTGACCCCCCAAACCCCCCTAAAATGTCGAATTTTTTTAACCCTTTCTTAGCGAGCGCCTATGGCCCTAGAGAAAGCTACATACCGAATTTCATATTCCGAATATATTACACTACCGGTATGCATTTCTTATAGGGATTTTTAGTAACTTTGGACACCCCCAAACCTCCCCTAAAATTTCGAATTGTTTGAAACCCTTTCTTATCAGCACCTACGGCCCTAGAGAAAGCTACATACCGAAATTCATTCCAATCCGTTCAGTAGTTTTTGAGAAATCGTGATTTAGTAACTTTGACCCCAAAACCCCCTTAAAATTTCGAATTTTTTGAAAACCTTTCTTAGTGAGCACCTATGGCCCTAGAGGAAGCTACATACCAAATGTCGTTCCAATCCATTCAGTGGTTTTGGAAAAATCGTGATTTAGTAACTTTGACCCCCCCAAAACCCCCTAAAATTTCGAATTTTTTAAAACCCTTTCTTAGTGAGTATCTACGGCCCTAGATCAGGCTACATACCAAATTTCGTTCCAATCCATTTAGTGGTTTTGGAGAAATCGTGATTTAGTAACTTTGACCCCCAAACCCCCCTAAAATTTCGAATTTTTTAAACCCTTTTTTAGCGAGTGCCTATGGCCCTAGAGGAAGCTACACACCAAATTTCATTCCAATCTGTTCGGTAATTTTGGAGAAATCGTGATTTAATAACTTTGATCCCCCCAAACCCCTCCTAAAATTTCGAATTTTTTAAAACCCTTTCTTAGCGAGCGCCTATGGCCCTAGAGGAAGCTACATACCAAATTTCATTCCAATCCGTTTTCAGTAGTTTTTGAGAAATCGTGATTTAGTAACTTTGACCCCCCAAACCCCCCTATGATTTAGAATTTTTTTTAAACCCTTTCTTATCAGCACCTACGGCCCTGGAGGAAGCTACATACCAAATTTCATTCCAATCCGACAGTAGTTTTTGAGAAATCGTGATTTAGTAACTTTGACCCCCATAAAATTTCGAATTTTTTGAAAACCTTTCTTAGCGAGCGCCTATGGCCCTAGAGAAAGCTACATATCGAATTTCATTCCAATCCGTTCAGTAGTTTTTGAGAAAACGTGATTTAGTAACTTTGATCCCCCAAACCCCCCTAAAATTTCGTATTTTTTGAAAACCTTTCTTAGTGAGCACCTATGGCCCTACAGGAGCTACACATACCAAATTTCGTTCCTATCCATTCAGTAGTTTTTGAGAAATCGTGATTTAGTAACTTTGACCCCCCAAACCCCCCTAAGATTTCGAATTTTTTGAAACCCTTTCTTAGTGAGCACTTATGGCCCTAGAGGAAGCTACATACCAAATTTCATTTCAATCCGTTCAGTAGTTTTGGAGAAATCGTGATGAGTGAGTGAGTGGTATTTCGGTTTTATATATAGACTAGCTGACCCGTACGGCGTTGCCCGTGGTGGTTGGTATTTTCAGTCTTTTTAACGTAATTGTATTCTTTTTAAGTGTTCAGTCAGTGAGTGGTATTTGGCTTTTATATATATATAGATCTTAAATAATAAAAGCACTATTGTAATAATAATAAAAGATCTGAAAT
>JAGFPH010002052.1:150115-163780 GCA_018207615.1 Philaenus spumarius
TATTTTCTTGTTATAAAAAAAGTTTGCATAACGCTACTATAAAAAATAAAAATTCAGGTAGAAGTGGAGCGGAAACCAGTCGACCGTGCTGAACCTCGGTAGGCTTCAACTTCCGCCTCACTCTGAGTTGAATTTTACTATAGGCACTCCCCGTAATCGTACCCCCCCTCGACCTCATACTTGAATTAAGGGTCGGCTCTAGTAAAACAGAAAGCAACCTGCGGCTCCCTATAGCGGCGGTAGGTTACGCGGACATTGCTCATCCTAAATCCATTTAAAATCCGCAATTATTCAAATAGCGTTTTTAAAAATATACCAATCTCTTGGGGACAAAATTCTTCATCCGAATGGCTTCGTAATTTTTCGCTATAATTTTAATAGTTACAACGTAAAAAATACTTAAAATCATCCTATAGTGGCGGTAGGTTACACGGACATTGCTCAGCGTAAATCCATTTAAAACCCTCAATTGTTCAAATAGCGTTTTATAAAAAATACCAAAATCTTGGGGACGAAATTCTTCAGGCGAATGGATTGGTAGTTTTTCGCTATAATTAATAGTGACAACATAAAAAAATATTAAAAATCAATGTTTTAATTGTTAATAAATATTAAACAAAATATTTTTCTTAATTTTTAAAAAGCCATTTGCATGCATATTGACCAAAGCTTTAAAATGACATATCGTTTATAATTTTCCAATCAAAAATAAAGGAAAAATTAGGATTTTAATTTAACATTGGTCTTATGGAGAATCAGCCAACATGGCCGACAGCTAGAGCCGACCCTTAAAGCTCTCGACGGGAAAATTTTGAGAAAATTGCCAGAATTTAACATTTTTAAATTTTGGAAGCACCTTTTGGGCAGAAAAGATTTTTTCGATTTTTTCAATTTCTTCATTTTTCTACTTTGAGCGCATTTACTAAGAAAGCGGTAAGAGACAGTAAAAAATGTTAAATACAAAAGTTGTAGAAAATTAAATTTCAAAGAAGAGATTTTCCGTCAATCATCTATTTAGCCACTTTTCATCTGAGAAGGGAGGCTGCGCCCAAAGTCCTTAAAGCTAGACGATTTCACTGATTCACTGACATTAATTATTAGGCACGTCCCGTAATCGTACCCCCCTCGACCTCATACTTGAATTAAAGCTCTCGACGATAACTTTTGGGAAAATTGCCAGAATTTAACATTTTTTATTTTGGAAAGCACCTCTTGGGCGGGAAAGTTTTTTCGATTTTTTCAATTTCTTCATTTTCCCACTTTGAGCGCATTTAGTAAGAAAGCGGTAAGAAATAGCAAAAAATGTTAAATACAAAAGTTGTAGAAAATTAAATTTCAAAGAAGAGATTTTCCGTCAGATTCAAGATCCAAACATCCCTTTAGCCGCTATTAACCCGAGAAGGAGCTCCGGCAAACAATCCTTCAAATTCCCCATGTTAATCTTATGGAGATAATGTTTAATGAGTTTGAGTCAGCTGCCAAATAAAACAGCTGATTTGTGCTCGGTCACCTATGTACAAACGAGTCAAAGATTAACGAGATTCTTTAGCGAATTTTTCAACTGCGAGCGAAGCGACCAGGGGAAGAGCCCCTAGTACTATATATAAATACAACCTTTTATCATCAATATATTTGTTTATACAAATTTAAAGAAGAAATAGGCCTACCTATTCTATTCGTTCAACAGCTGATTTCACCCATCATCTGTAATACTTAAACAATTAATTCCAGTGTAGATTATAGTTTGGGGTTATGTTTAGGTTGGTTTAGATAAGTAGGCCTTAAAGTTGTTTGTAAATAGTTTTTTTTTTTAATTGTGTATTTTCTAATGTGTATCTAATTAATCAGCCTGTGATTTTTCACGGGGGTTTACTAGTTCCTTTTATAGTCCTATTCTAAAATCACATTTGTGACAAAATACAATAAAAATAAGAAGAATAAATCAAAGGAATAAATAAATAGCATATATAAAAAGTATTAAATAATGTTATGGAGAAAAATAGAAAATAACTAAAAATCGTGAATTTTGTTGTCGTTTTTACCATAAAAAATTAACGCAAAACTCGTTTTAGGCAGCCTATTTTTCAAAAAATTTACGGGACGCCGGGGGTACAGGTCCGCTCGGGCGCAAAAAGATGGTCGGGCCGGCTCTGGTCCCAGGAGCTTTCTTCCTTTCGAAAAAAAAAGTTTGATGTAAACTGCTGCCTGCTTCATATAAACCTCATGGCGTAGATAACGTCATCTGTAGGTGCAGTGTTTCCTGGTAGCAGGTCACACAATCCTACGCGTTAGTTATAATAAAATACGGTTAAATACCAACTTTGAAAATTGTTTCCTTGAACCGAGCTCACACTTTCATTGCGCATAGGCTGTATTATATGCGCACTGAGCGACAACAATGGAGAAACAAATGTATTGAACTATCAGCTGATGTTGTTGACACATTCATATCAGTGTTTGCTTTCGAACTATAAACATTCAAATTGTGTGGGCTACATTTCTTTTATATTCTCCACTATGATCGAAATGAAAGCAATGTAAACCATTTCTCGAAAACGTGCCAACGCTCGTGATTTTAATTGATTCGAATTAAAGCCCACTTGAGGCATGGGCGCCCATATCATATTTTCCAGGGAGGGGGGGGGGGGCTAGACCGGGGTATGGGGCTGAACACGTTCACTGCTAAGGACGTTCATGTGAGCTTGACACTGAACACTATGAGAAGCGGCCGGCGCACAGTGCATTGCACGCCAACCCCCGTATTGGGAGCATTTTCAATGCACAATTCATTGCCTGCTTCGCACGCCAACCTCCGTATTGAGGTTATTTTCAATACGCAATGCATTGCGTGCTTTGCACTCCAACCCCCGTACGGGGAGAATTTTCAATACACAGCATTGCGTCAATTTTGAGCCTATGTGCTATGGACATGTGCGTCCGCTTTAAAATATTAGTGATTATTAGGTAGAAAGGTTCAAAAATAAAAAGTAAAGTAATTTCTACTCATTTAGACTATAAATATAAAAAGGTCAGCTCCTACACCCGATTCCTCGGTCACCGTGCAGTACAGAGCGCCCATAAGCCATGTTATCCTTACTACAGTCTCAGCGATAATAGCCAACTAAAAAACATCATCTCCCATGCTACGCTCGGTCAGTTGACGCAACCCGCATGACAATAAACGGATGTTCCTTGTAATGGTAGTAGCATGTATATTCTCCATATTCTCCCGTAAGACCTGTACTGCACGGTTAACGTGGAATCGAGTGTAGCATAGGAAATAAGAAATTTGCGTAGCAGTGAACGTGTTAAGGAGTACCGTACCCTCGCTATCGTTCGGAAAAAGGAGTCCAGGGATATTTTTGACCTCCCAAAGAAAACTTTTAAAATTTGGGAAACCAATTTGGCTGTTCAGATGAAATACTAACCCATTGAGTCATTGAGCATTGAGTCTGTACCTTTACACCGTCAGTGAATACACAAAAACTTATAACACTCCTAGAAGCCGCACCAAGTAGTGACCCAACAGCTCATGCTTGAACTCTTGTAAAAAATAAAGTAAGTATATGTAAAATCAAACTGCACGAAACATTTAAAATATATTTTAGTGGTAATCTCTTTAAAGAACAATACCTGACTATAATTATTAATAAACAAAAATATTTTCCTTTCCTTTTGAGCTAGGGGGAGAGGGGAGCGTTCTGCCCCTCGGTATGGGCGCCCATGACTTGAGGTAAAACTAAGAAAAGAGAACCATTGACAAACAATAGGTATTCTTACGCATGGACCACTCTACCTGAGTATCTTAATTCACTTAGCTTACCTGAACTAAAATGCTAAGGCGTATATTACTCTTATATCTTATCTTTCATAGCTTTGTCCATGTTTACGTTGTGGATCATTAAGCTATCCATTCCAGATTTAACAATCTCTCTGAAAAGCTTATTGAGAATATAATACGAATTTACTTGGTTGACCATTTTTGCTCTTTAGAACAGTAGAGTTCACACATCGTAAAAACACGTGCATAATCTAAATGGGGAAAAAGAGACAAACTTTGAATCTACGTTGTTAGGGGTGTTCTCAAAAATTAGTTGAAAGAATCAAGTCCCTTGTTGGTAATTTAGGCTTACCTGAGTTACATACGCTTATTTAATTTTTTAGGAAGTTTAATTCAAATGTAAAAAAATAATGATACACATCTCTCGCGGAATCTGTATCTATACTAATATTATAAAGAGGTAAAATTTGTTTGTTCGTTTGTATGTAGTAACATATCCCTGAGCAACATAGACTATAATTAATTTTGATAAAAATATTTTTTTATTTCAATATTTCTAAATTTAGTCGGAAAAAAATCTTATGTTAGGCCTAGACTGATAAACAATCACATGTATTTACATTTATTATCGTAGCAACCAATTGAATAAAATAACGGATAAAACAGTTGTTTGCTCCAATATTTCTGCATTAACAGCGGATTTCAAACTTTGAAGCAATTATTTGTATTTCTAACTTTAGGTTAGGTTTTTATTAAAGTGTAGACCTGCTCCTTGGTGATCCTTTTAACCTTTATTATAACTGCTGTTATAAAATATACGAAATAATTTTATTTGAACATTTAACATTATTTACCATCTTAGCTTTGGGGTTATTATTGATCCTACACCTTTATTATAAAGAAAACATAACATGATTATATGTATATAAGGTTCCAACGGAGTTGGCGTGCGGAGCACGCAGGGGTTTCCCCTAGTAATATAAAAGAAGAAGTCCCGATTGACTGAATCTTAATCATCTGACAACCAAAACTAAGATAGTTAGAGTCTTAAAATTTTCATACCACTATGTAAAAGTGCAAAAAAAAAGATTTTTCAAAATATTGATTTTAAGGGTTGAAATTGGTCAAAATACGGAGGTTTACTCCCAGCCCTAAACAGATAAAACAGCTGATTTGAATCAGTCTAGGTGTGGCTTGTTTTGAACCAACACACGTTTGTTGAATGCATTTACATTCATTGTCATACCAACCAAGAAAATGTAGAATCATTAATTATTTTTCACAGCCAACAGTTTTTTTTTTTAGGTTATGTTATCGAAATAAAAACACACACAAAATAAACTTAAAAGTCTTACTGTTTTACAATTCAATCACTGTTTTTAATTCAATTATATTTGTTTTTGTTAGATATTACAAATAAAATACCGTCAAGCGGGGCTACTTTGAACTGGTGGGGCTACTTGGAATAAAAGTCGTAACAAGATTAAAAGCATCGTAGCCCAGCAACGATAGCGGTTAGGAACCATAACCACATACCTCTGGAATTCCTATTCCTTCTACTTTAATATTATAATCTTGTGATTCTTAAAAAATGCATACTTTGGTTTCAGGAATTTTTTTTGTTGTCTCCAAAAATCGCAAAAAAATATGTGTCCCGAACTTTTATGTACCAAGGTCAAACTATAGTACATAGAGAGTTTTCATTAAAAATGATAGCCTGGTTAATGGTGATCATTTTTCTGTAAAAGAATTTCCTTAAAGTCTGATATTTTTTTTATTACATTTTATATTCCAAAGCGCACATTTAAAAACAAAAATGGGACTACGCGGAACATGCATAAAAATTTAATTTTAAATAATTCTTATTCTTTTTTCCGGTTTTAGTTCGTGTTTGGTCCTCTAGAACAATAATTTAGTGTAAAAACATTTATTTATTAAGATTTGAGACAGTTTTTTTGTGTTTTTTATAATGGTGCGTACATATAAGCGAAAAGTGGGAGCCAATCATGGACAAAAGGGGCCGTTTGAACTTTTCAACAAAGTTTTCAGGCTATAACATACAGAGAAACACTTTTGATTTAGTTTTAAACCATTAATATCACAAACAAAGTGGTAGTTATTTCATAAACAAAGTATGTGAAATTTTAAGACATTTTTTGAAGTGGCTAAAAACGCCCATTTTCTCAAGTGTTTCTATTTTTTCCTTTTCTTTGTACAGAAAGGAGCTAATTTTTTTTGGTTAAATACATACATTTGACTACATATATTGTGTTAAGTTATTTATTTATTATTAACAGCTGCTGAGATATGATTTTTTAAAAGGTTCATGTCAAATTCCGGAGGTAAGGTGAGAAAAGGTTCCACGAAATCTTTAAATTTTGTCCAAATTAAATTTTTATTATATGGTTCTGTTCCAAAAAATCTCACCATTCTAATGCATATATCATACTAACCCCATCAATTCATAGTAAACAGTTATTAAGGTTTATAATGCCTGTTTCAAAGTAGCCCCAACGGTGGGGCTACTTGGAACGCATGGTTTTAAATTTTTTTAGGTACAAAAAAATTGATAAAAAAACTAATCAATACCTTCATTCATGCACTATTGTGACCTTTAATCACACAATTAAAATGGTTTGATTCTAACAAATAGTTTGGAATTTATATGCAAAAAACTAAAATTTCATTCCAAAGTAGCCCCGCTTGACGGTAGCTAATTTGGATCATAAGTTTAACACAATTTTAGGTTAGGCCTATGCTGAACTAGTGCACGTTTCATGAAAGCATTAATCATATAAACCAAATTGGAACATTTAGAATCAGATAATTATTCTTCACCGGAGGGTGGAAATTGGTAGAGTTTTTCTACAAAGTTTACGTTCAAAAAAACCTCCGAGTGTATTAATGTTAACCAACGCCTTATTTTTGATCGTGTTACCCGTACTGTGAGTAAAGGAACCTACTATGTTGCAAATTAGATCTATGATTGTAATAATTGTTGGTTCTATGAATACAATCAAGTGGGTTTTCTATAACTATGCTTCTTGGGATGTGAGGAAATTGGTTCAATTCGCGCACGATAATTCGATTTTTATCTCGCGTTAGATTAAAAACTTTCAGCTAAAAAGTCATGAATTTTGTGACGCTATATAACTGATAATAACTGTAATCAACGAATGATTAACTGTTAGCGATACAGTTGGCAAACATTGCTAAGTGGAAAATATAATCAACAGTTTACATGATATAATGGCAAACGTTATTTTTAAGGTGAAGGCCGAATACACTAATTTGCACTTACACGTATGAAGTGCAATCTAAAAATCGTTGTAGAATTATATTATACAAAATATCCGTGCAACTAAATTATATAATTCATTTTTACCTTAGTAGAACAAGTGGGTGTAATTTACATTCTATTTTAAGGAAACATTAGTGTCTCTATAGATTGTACGCTTACTCCTTTTAATTATTAAGGGGCATATTACACTATCAAAGTTATTCGTAAAATATTTGGTCAAACTTTTATCAAAGATCTTTTATGAAATCTTTGACAAAGATTTGTCAAAGAAAACATATTACACATGTCCAATTTCTTTGAACAGCTGGGTTTATTAACTAGATATACTTTGGGGTTATGTTTCGGTTTATTCTTATATTATTATTATTATTTATTAACTATTATTAAAGAATTACAATTGGAAGATCGTGATTCATATTCAGTTGAGAATGTGATTTCAAAAACAAATCTTTAAAAACTTGTAAATACACTTTTACAATAAAGTGAATAGCCCAGTCGGTGTAGGTTACAACTACCAGTAATTTGCTGATACGGCAGATTTTTTTTTATAAGTACATTAAAGTATGTAGATTAACATACAAAAAAGTTTACCAGTCCATCGATTTCCCAAAGTCGAAAAAAAAATCGAAAAACATTTTTTTTCGATTATCCTTAATATTTCGAGCTGGGATGAAGATAAAGAAAAATACAAAATACCACCGTGTAGGGGAAGTATTTTTCAATAAAAAAAGGCATATGCATTTCTTTCCTCCGACCAATGGTTTGTCTGGAAAAAATTCGATAGGCCTAATGCAGGTATGTATTTTGCAGCAGGGGAAATCACTAAAAGTTGAAATCTCATTCATATATGAATCGTTGGCTCATTCTAAATTATCTGAATTTTAATATATCGAATTGAAACTTGACATAGGATTTAAAATATATATTTTAAATATGTATGCTGAATCTCAGCTTGTTATCTTAAAAATGACCCGATCTAGAGCCACTTGACTTATTAACGGGTTTCTCGATTTTAGAAGTCCCGTACCCGTGAGCTAGTCAATTTGAGAAAAGAATTGGGAAAAGCTGGTGAAATGAATTGCCAAAATTCTGTTTTAACCCTATATACTTACCTAAGGAAGGCATCTCATATATATTATTGTCTATACTAGTCGTGTATTGCTCGAGATAAAAATAAGTACCACATCTCAAACTTTTCCTAAAAATCGTAAATTTGTGAAAATTAAACATATCATATTCAAACAAAAACGGGCGTTAAAGCTTTCGTCTACCGTTTTACGGCATAAGTAATCAAGAAGTACGACAAATAATCATACAATAAAATTGATTAACAGAATTCTTGGACATAATTTTTTACTAGAAATTTATGACGCAACGTCTGTATGGAATATCCAACGTTGACTCATAGGTACACAACGTAGGGCAGTAAAAACAATAGAGGACCTCCGACCTATTACACATCTTTGAGGTATGCCGGATTCAAAATGTTTATTAGCGAATTTCTCATTGGAAAGAAGACCTATTGCAGTTGCTGTTATCCTATTATCCTGTTATCAGTTGCTGTTGAGACCTAATTTCGGGAATCGTGAATGAGCACCGATCATGGTCCCCATCAGAACACGTTTTGGGGTGTCATTAAATACTTTATATACTATATACCAGGTGTCTTAAAAGTCCCCCCACTTAAACTTAAACTTTTGAGTTGCCCCCAAAATCCCCCATTTTTAGGGGACACTCAAAATTTCCGATTGCTTCAAAAGATACTTTGGGCTAAGTTAGTATCGTTCCCAAAAGGATATTTGTTTGTTTTAACAAACACCAAAGTTAAAGTGGGGGGGGGGGGCTTTTAAGACACCTGGTATATATATAGGCTATATACATATATATGTTTGCTCTTTAACGTCCGCACTATATTCCAATTTGGACCCATTTTGGTGCACAAATTGGTGTTATAAGTCGCTCGGACGAATTCGTTAACAAAAAAAATCCAACAACCGGAAGCACTTTTTTTTATACAAGAAGTAATATTTTTTGAGATTTTTCGTTAAAAGTGCTTGACCTACAAAATTGCTTTCAAATCGATTTCGTAAATTTTATTTTTTACAAAATTTTCTAAGATGTAGGAGTCGACTTAAAATTTACGAAATCGATTTGGAAGCAATATTTTAGGTCAAGCACTTTGAAATAAAAATTTTTGTCTCTTGAATTTTTTTCAAAAAAACTCTTCTTTTACGAGATAGTACCAGGAGACCGAGCTAAAGCTCGATTATAAGCAGGGCTATGATTTCAATAACTATTATTGCAAATTTCCGTGAATATAGTTTAGGTTAGGCCTATAACATTAAACAACTAAATAAAGGGTATGTTTATTTAGCAGAAGTATTCGTTGCCATGGTAACTATAAATAGATACAACATTAGGCTTACCTCTAATAAAATACAGTTTAAAAGAAAACAGATGATTATTGTAATGGCATTGAAAACATTTGCATCAGCTGTGCTTCGTTTAAAAGAAAACAGATGATTATTGTAATGACATTGAAAACATTTGCATCAGCTGTGCTTTGTATTGTTTAAAATGGACAAATTTCACTTTTTAATTTAATAAAAAGACGTAGAAAACGAATTTTCCCAGACTGGTGACCATTTCCAATAGATTTCTCGTGGCCAAAAGCCCCATATAAAATCAAAAAATCAAAAATCCTTAGACGGAGATTCCAGATTCATTTAGCAGACAGACAATTATCTCTCGCTTTAGAAGATAAGATTAGCAGCTTTATGTTGATTTATTTCAACACGTTTAGGGCCGCCATTTTGTTTTGGGTGGTCCGATTTATATTTTCTTTATGTTATTTTCCTTGTCTTAAATATACCTTTAAAATGAGGTATCACATGACCATACTTCCCATATAAAATTTTTGAGTTGCCCCAAAAAACCCCCATTTTTAGGGGACACTCAAAATTTACGATTGCTTCAAAAGATACTTTGGGCTAAGTTAGTATCGTTCCCAAAAGGATATTTGCTTGTTTTAACAAACACCAAAGTTAAAGTGGGGGGGAGGGGCTTTTATGACACCTGTTATATATATCTAGGCTATATATATATATATATGTTTGCTCTTTAACGTCCGCACTATATTCCAATTTTTACCCATTTTGGTGCACAAATTGGGGTTATAAGTCGCTCGGACGAATCCGTTAACAAAAAAAAATCCAACAACCGGAAGCACTTTTTTTTACAAGAAGTAATATTTTTTGAGATTTTTCGTACTAGAATGACACTTTTTCGGGAGTTTATCTAAAACAATAAATATGGAGAATATTCTGCACATTTTATTTTTGACACGACCTTACAGCCCGTCTGGTTTCCCTAAAACTGGTCGAGACGTAAACTACCATAAAATCTCTTGGTTTAAACCCACGAAGGGGACTTTTAGCGTGGGCAGCTTCTGTTACGTTACGAGGCCGACGGATCCGAGCTCGCGTAGCGAGTTTTCCCGCTGCGAGCTGAACGAACGGGGTTGGAGGCTGGAGTGCAAACAAATTCTACTTATATATTTCGTTCACGCAGGCAGCTATTCAACGTATAATTGGGGTTTACAGATAGCGTCAATTAGCATGGAGCGCGAACAGGAGAGTGTGCAAGTCTCCTACGCCGGCTCCCACTAGTCTGGTGAACATTTCCACTCTCGCGGCGGAGTACAGTCAGAGCACCGCTCCGCGCGTTTGTCTGCCGCCTGCCTACCCAACTCATGTCTGCTCTGTAGTCGTGTTGATTTTATATCAACACTTTTTGGTGGTGACTGTACCGAAGACTCACAGTCGAGTAGGAGAGGTTTAAGACGTTATAGCGCATGCTCAAGTGACGCTTCACGCTGCCTGGCACCATTGTATCTGGATAACCTAATAGAACTCCGATCCAATGCAATATTTGAATCCACTGGAAATTCGACTATAGTGGCGCTATCTATTGGGGAAACGACGGAAGCGGTGTGAAGCACCAATGCTACCAATAATTTCTCCCTAGCGCTACCTCGCGGAGCGATCATGCACTATTTTCCTGACAACCTTTTTTTCGGCACACAGCCCCCGTATGCATGCATAATCTATTTTATTATTCATGATCTATGCTGGCACTATCTGTACACCAAAATATAACTCCGAACTTTAAAAGAGTGATGCCGTCTGTATAAATTGATAGACTGTGTTAGAGTCGATTTTCTGCGAAATGGACAAGTTATCACAACACAGTTTTATAAAGTTGCTAAAAGTCTCCGTCCCACCCCTGCTCGCTTCGCTCATCAACTTTCGGGGCTTGCTCCCCATCTACTATGTTTATCACAATAATTTTGCATAAGCTTAACACAAAACATCACTTAAATCAATTACTTGTTTATAGAATTATTAATATCCATTTCTCCAGAGCTTTGCCTATAAAGTATCACAGTTCAAATGCCAAGCTAATATTGCATAATGCCAGTCCATCATTTCTTAACTACTTATTATTGCACATAAACATGTACTGTGTTTAAATTACACGGGCATTAATAATGAAGGTCAAAACTTGTTGTACGGGCAATTTGATCTATTTTAATTTTAACAAGTTTGTAAATAAATGTCGTGTACAAATAATTGCACTATCTTAATTGCATAGTCCTTGTGTTAAATAATAAATTGTAGAAGTTATGGAACGGGGAACTTTTTAATTAATTTAAAATCGAAAGCTATCGAGTCGACAGAAGAGAAAACATTGTTTCCTTCCACGAAAACGACTCTTTTCTGTTAATCAATTTTTTCTTCTTTCTTTTAATGTTGTTATTTAATAACGTTTGACTTTCACAAAGTTAAAGCATTCGATTTTAAATTAACTCCATCACGCAGCTGACGTGTATTTAGAGAATTTCCAATATTAAGTGTATATATGTTTTTAGGGTTTCAACCAACTATTTGGGAAATTGGACTACTCACGAAGGCGTTGAACAGCTGTCTGTGTGTACGCAATATATTAGTAGAATTTGTTTGCGCCTAGTGGCCTCGCGAGTTTACACCACTTGGCTTCGAACAGGGTACTTTTGGGGTATTTTACGTTTTGATCGATTTTGTGGGAACCAACCGAGCTATAAGGTCGCGTAAAAAACAAAATGTGCAGAAAAACATCCTACATTTATATTTTTAGAAAAACCTCTAAAAAAAATTTATTCTCGTAGTAAAAATTTTAAAAAATAGTTACTTTCGGTCAAAAATCGTACTTCCGGTTGTTGGATTTTTTTGGCTAACGAACTCGTCCGAGCGACATAGACAACCAACACGTGTACCAAATTTGAACCAAATCGGACTTAAAAATGCGGCCGCTAGAGTGCGAACACATTTTTGACACCTCAAAACGTGTTCTGGGGACCATGAACGGTGCTCATTTGCTACTCCCGACGTTTGCTTTGCAGCTGAACAGCTGACGTGTATTGAGAGAATTTCCAATATTAAGTGTAGGCCTATATGTTTTACGGTTTCTACCAACTATTTGGGAAATTGGACTACGCACGAAGGCGCTGAATAGCTGCCCGCCTGTACGAAATATATTAGTAGAATTTGTCTGCACCTCAGCCTCGAGGCCCGGTTCAAGCGCTGCTTAGTGAGTTCGCACCTACACTCGATTCCACGTTCACCGTGCAGTACAGGTCTTACGAGAAAATAGACATGCTACTACCATTACAGGGAACATCTTGTTTATTGTCATGCGGGTTGCGTCAACTGACCGAGCGTTGCATGGGAGTTGATGTTTTTTAGATGGCTATTACCGCTGACTGTCGTATGTATAAGATGAATTATGGGCGCTCTGTACTGCACGATGAACGTGAAATCCAGTGTAGATAATTGCTGTATCTTAATTACATAGGTCCTTGTGTTAAGTAATTTTAGAAGCTATGAAACAGGGAACTTTTTTAAATTATTTAAAATCGAAAGCTAACGATTCGACATAAGAAAAAAAATGACGTCAATAAAAACAACTCTTTTCGATTATTCGTGGTTGTTTTCTTTAACGTTGTTATAACGTTTGACTTTCATAAAGTTTAAGCATCCAATTTCAAATTCAAATAATTCCATCTCGCAGCTGAACCGCTGGCGTGTGTTGAGCGAATCTCCAAAATTAAGTTAATCTGTTTTAGGGTTTCAACCAACTATTTGGGAAATTGGTCTACTCACGGTGTTGAATAGCTGCCCGCCTGTACGAAATTTATAACAATTTGTTTGTACCTCAGCTTCCACTCCCGGCTTACTCGCTGCTTCGTTCCTCTCGCAGTGGAAAAACTCGCTCCTTATTAGGGACCTTATCTCGGCTACTTGGACCCATGAAGAGAACTAAACATAAAATGTGCAGAATAATCTCCTATATTTATTTTCTTAGATAAACCCCCAAAACAGATTGTTTCTATTAAGAAAAATCTCAAAAATGTTTATTCCGGTCACAAGAAGTGCTTCTGGTTGTTGGATTTTTTGTTTAACGAACTCGTTCGAGCGCCTTAGGAGACCAACGTATGCACCACATGTAGACCAATTTAGACGTAAAATGCGAACGTTAGAGCGTG